>VZRQ01003261.1:581081-591158 GCA_013397975.1 Machaerirhynchus nigripectus | reverse complement strand
CCTCTCCCTCTCCTCTCCCTCTCCTCTCCTCCCTTCTCTTGTCCCAAGACTGATGTTAACTTTGTCCTTACTGCTTCTCCCTGTGGTGTGTAGTTAACCCCAGCAGCTAATTGACATGTATGAAATAAAAGTGGCTTGACAACTTTATCGTGTGAATGTCACACACCCTAATGACTCCAGAAGCCATGTGGAATATATGGAGCAACTGCAGAGACATTAGAACAACAAAGACCTTTAAAAGGCTTCAAATTTTGCTAAGAGAAAGATGATTTTTTCTTTGCATTAAAATACATTCCTTAATTGAGATTACTGAGTTATTTTGTAAGGTAGCCTCCTAAATATAGCAAAGAAGCTCATGCTGCTTTCAGGATATGGCTTTCCCAGAGGTTGCTACCTCTTCCATGAGACAGAAATAGCCATAATCTCATCTAACAACCTGCTCAGGTTGAAACACCTTTCCGTCTGAAAAGAAGTTGGTGAGGGATAAGGATCTTGGTGTGTGTTGTTTTTTTATGGGTGGCTGGGTGAAGCATATTTGGATGGGGGAAAGGGAAGAGCATCTGTTTTGTGTGGTTTATGATGCAGAGCCTTTTGTAACATTGCATTTAATACAGGTTTCGCCAGGTTGGTCTCACTGAAGATCACAGCCATTTCACCACTGAGGACTGAAAGCAAAGTGACATCAGTCAAGGGCCCTGTTTGCAGTAGGTGCAAATCACAGAAGTCAAACACACCTAGGGTTCCCCCGTTTCACATCTCAGTGAAGTGCTCCCCTCTGCTTTCTGTGCTTGCATATTGGTTTGCTGAGACAAAGCTTTGTTCGGTCACACTGTGCCTTACTGCCTCTGTCAGGCAGTCTGCTCCCAAAACTTCTGAATCCCTGTTTAGAAGGACAGGGATCTATAAGATATTAAATTCCTGTAAGAGTTATAAAAATATGTTGCAAGAAAGGAGAAAAAGATGGAAAGAGACTTACTAGATACCAAAGAATTCATTCCACAAAGAGATACCATCACTTCTCTAAAGTGGAAAAGATCTCAATTTGCATCTTAATAGAAGCCAGAGAATCCATTTCTGCCCTTGTGGCCCCGGGGTAAGAGTCGCAACTATGATTCAGTTTCCCAGATGGAAGGAAGTGATAGAGCTTCCCGATTTTCAGTGGGTATTAAACAGCCAACAATTAACCAGGTCCCTTTCTAGTTGCTGCAAACTGCCCTCCAAAGCTTGCATCATCTGTAGCTAGGCACTATTAAACATCTTCAGCCCTTGTACTTCCTTTGCGTCTTCCCTTAATCCCCAGAGAGTAACTAATCTTCTGAGTGTATGATAAGTAGCAACCTCTGCAGCTACCTCCAGAAAACTGCGAAAATGGTACCAGTAAGAAACAGAATCCTTCCCCAGATGGATCACCTCACTTCCCAGGTCTGATGGGGACTTTGAGGAGCTGTGAGGCAGCAGCATGTAGTAGGCAGCAACATGCAGTAGGCAGCAGCACTTAAAACACAGTGACACCCCAAGATGACAATGCTGTATTTGTCTTGATTGACTTTTATCACATATTATACTTTCATTTCCAGTGTTCTTTAACCTTTTATGGTCTCTAGTTTCCTCTTTGTGTCCTATGATACAGCTGACTGTTCTTACCTGTCTTTACTGAAGCTGTCCAACAGTGGCATTTTGGATGTGCTTATTTGACCAGCCACTATCTGTTTTTTCCCCCTCTCTTTTTTATCATCTCTTTTCTCCTTGCTTTCCATCATTTCTGTTTGTTATCTCATTGAGTGCAAGCTCTAGGGATTGCAGTTCGAGAATGATTCAGCTGGAAGTAGAGGGCAGAGGGCAGCATGAAAAGCCAGCACTGGAATTACAAAATGCACATGACAACCTGTCATTAATGCGGCCACCAAAAGAGGGAGAGTAACAATGCAATCAAACAGGACTCAAATTCACATCTCATACCCTGCTCATTACCAAGAAGGCTTTTAGGAATGACAAGTTTTTAATCCTGTAACTCTATTATGAGCTGATGCCAACAGCAGAAACAGGAGCTGTGACACAAGTTAAGCTAGGATTGCTTGGCATGGCAACTGAAAGCCATCTCACCTGATGTGAGATGACAGCTATGGCATGCAACCACAGATAAACTGGCATTTGTAAATATATACTTTCTAGATATTTTTTAAAGTAGGTACCATGAAAGCATGCAACAGCAAAAGAACCTGTGAACCCAAATAAACATGATGATTACCTCCTGCTGAACTGTTATGCACAGCCAAGCAATTCCTTCTGCTCACTTAAAACTAAGGGTTTCCTCAGTCTGTGTTATACTTCCTCTTTATTTTCAGCAGCTCAGTGTACAGCTGGTAAAATTTTTCTCTGGTTAGAAGCTTGATTTATAAAGTCTCTAGTCCTAAAACAGGAAATGACTATTTCATCCCCACAAATTTAGGAGGATTTTTTCTTGCTTTTATGTTCCACAAAATCTGTTTTTATTTCCTATAAAGGGTCCAGTCCAACTGCCATCAAAATCTGTAGAAATTCCCCCGACTTCAGCCGGGCTTGGCTCATGCCCTAAGGCGATGCTACAGAAACAGACAACACCTAATGAAATCATGTGTGCAAAGAATCAAAGAATCCCATACTAAATCCTCACCCCACAAACAGCCATGCATAAGCTTAAATGTGCATTAAAATTGAAGTCAAAAAGCCACTCATGTCTGTCAAGTTAAGCACATGTTTTAATGTTTACTGGAGTCAGTTCTTTGTACAACGAACAGCAAAAGCTGTACAAAAGCTATTGTGGGTAAGATCAGTCCTTCCCTCATGCTGCATGGTATCCTGATACTTATAAATTTCTTCTGTCTGGTTGCAGAACCTTTCACAGTTTTTACAAAATCAACTTGCTTTCATTTAATTCTTTCTCTTGCCTTAATTAACATAACATACTTCTGATGGTGCACATTTCCACTGACCTCAGAGTGCTCCAAGGAGAAATCTCAGAAATATTTATTGTACCTGTTAATAAAATTAAAGGACCTTAGTCAAAATCAGACATCTAGAAGGTAAATCACTGTAAAATACAAAACAACATACATGTTTATGTGTCTGAAAACAGAAGACAGACAAAAAAGTGCTTCTGGGTTTTTATCACAGACAGAAAACTGAGGCACAGAGACAACCCACAATTTCTCTAAAATCTCACAAGATACAGGTAGTAAAACAGGGAATGGAACTGCAATTTGACTGGTAAACTTGCAAAAATATACCTTTTCTTATCTTATGATCTCCAGTGACTCTGTATTTAATTTTTCAAAATGCGAACTCAAACTCGAGGAGATTAAGGTAAAGGTCAAGAGCTACCTAGAAACTTGCTGGCAGAACTGAGACGAATGGAAACTTCTGGCTCCACACAGCACTTCCTTCCTCTCTCAGATCTGTTTCAATGAAATAAAATTTTTTAAAAAAAGCCACAAAACCTGCTCTCAATTTTCTGTGAGCAGGATTTGATACGTTAGATCCAGCCATCAATCCTGACAGAGGGTAAGCGTTCCAGCACCACCTCCTGCGATTTGCCTTCAGCTCACTGATGACATTGCAACCTTCTTTGACTGGCAGGTCTGTTCCCTGGGAAGGGAGTCGGTGGATTGGATGCACTCCTCTTTGAGAGAGCGCTAAGCACAGCTGGGCTTGAATGAGACTGGGTTATGGCTGGGAAGAGCAAAGCAGAGCAGAGAGAAAAGCAAACTTTATTTAAGTTAAACAGTCAGAGCTGGCTCAGTCCTTCACAAATAGGCTCCCCAAAAAAGGGGTCACAGTACCAAGCCTGACAGAGTTTCAAATGGGTTTGGACAATGCTCTCAGACACATGGTGTGATTCTTGGGGTTGTCCTATGCATGGCCAGGAGCTGGAGTCAACAATCTCTGTAGGTCCCTTCCAACTCAGGATATTTTATGATTCTGTTATTGCTGTATCCTTCAAATGGAAAAAATCAGACACACCAGATTGAAAGTTTCCCTTCTACATGGGATGATCTCACTCTGTGAGTTTAAGTCAAACCTCTGACATTCAGCTGCTAGAAATGCTAATAACTGTGCTGCAAGGCATAATCTGGCATAATACAAGGCAATACTTCAGTATGCACTGTCAAAATGGATCTTTTGATGTGTGATCCCATTGCAGCCTCTAAAAGCGATGGAGATATCTGGCAAAACCCTGATCCAGTTTTTCCTGCATTAACAGATCTTTCTGGTTGAATGGCAGCATAAGCTAGTGATAAGCTTTGTGCTGTACCTATCCCCTTAATTATTCCTGCAAACCCTCTGTTTCTGACCCTCCCGCAGAGCAGTGCCACGCAATGCCCTTGAATAACATTTGTGTAGGAATGTTGCTTCTTGAGGAAACGTAAAGAATGGCCTTGAAGCAAATTTCTGGTGTCGTCACCATCAAGCTGTCTAGTGCTGCCACATCATGTTTCTAGAGAAGTCTATGAGCACTGTCACTACTTGTTAACTTTCTTAACACTGCACTAGTGCTACTCACTGTCAGGAAAAGTGAGAAGAGACAAAAAAGGCTGCAAGAAATTTGTAGTGAAATCCTTGGCATACCAGGAGGCTGCCTCTGTACAGGGAATCAGATAGTCAGAGAGAAACCCACCTACGGGATACTGGACTGTGATTCGAATCACATCAGTCTTGAGGCACTTCTGAATCAGGAAATTTTCTCTGTAAGATAAAGGAAAGTCTCTGAGCAGCAGATACCATAGTATCTTGTTCATAATAGTGGGTGTGAAACTCATGGAATTTGCAAAATGTTACTAATGATTTTTGTGTAACTTGGATGACATTTCAAGTAATTATTTTAATTATTTTAAACCCCAGTTCAGTGAAGTACTTAAGCACTGTTTTTAAGTCTAACCACAAGGTATTAAAGCACATTCGAAATCAATACTTTACAGAAATGACAACTAGAACACTGATCTGTAAGAAACAGTCTCACAAAAAGTAACTTCAAAGTGTTGTACTTTTCACCCTTCAAAAAGGAAAAATAAAAGACAAAAGCACTGTCAATGCATATGAGCAATAATGGTGTCTTGCTATGTAGTCACACTCAAAGTTCAAAATTTAGGCAAGTATATGGAATATTTTTGCTACGTGCTCATGTCTTGTTCTTCCACTGCTATCTGCTATCCAGACCTTTTATTGGTAGCAAGCCCAGAAAGGCAGTTGTAGCCCACTGAATGCCTCCTCCTACGTTGGTGGCCTGTGGCTCTCAAACAGAAAGCAATTGCGTGAAAACAAGCAATCTCTCACACTGAAAATCACTGGTAGTATACTGAATCAAGTTAGATTATGAATTAAAGAGCCAGTGAATTATGACTGATTACCTTTTCAAAGTAACTCACACAGCAGCCCTGAGGGACAGATTGTATTAAAACATTTCCAATATGCAAATAGTTTGATACTTTGAAAAATAGCGGTGTTGCTAACATTTGGCTTGGGGACGGGAAAAGTGTATTAATTTGCCCAAGCAACTGTCTCTAAACCAGCGTATAAATAGCCCTTTGCATTAATTCAAAGTGAAATGTCAATGCTTCATAATTTATGATATTATGCTGAGATTCAGCTTCAATAGCTTGCTACTGGTTCAGTTAACATCAGGTCTAGAACTTGCCTTACTGTCTCCTGAACCTTGAATCTTTGGGAAAACCTTTCCTTTCTGCTTGGATTTATATTTATTTATACTAGCTGAATTATTTATGATAATTTCAGTGCAATTTACTGAGTTAAGAGAATGTGAAATACTCTGTTGTCGCAGTGGCTTACTCACATCTTCTTGAATCTGATTGTCCTTGCAGGAAAATGAGGAGAAATTCCTGCTGCTCAGGATGCGAGAATCTAAAAGCTGTTTCCTGGTCTCTATCTGTGGAGCATGATGGCATTATTAATCACACATAGAGTCATAGAATCATAAAATTGTCAGAGTTGGAAGAGACCTTTAAGATCATCACGTTCAATTGTCAACCCAGCACTACAACTGCAACCCCTGTATCACTAAACCACCACCCAGATGGTGCCAGATCCAGATTCCTTTTAAACACCTTCAGGGATGGTGGCTCCACCACCTCCCTGGGCACCCTATCAGTAGAAGTTTTTTTCTTGTATCTGATCTGAATATCCTGTGTTTCATCTTAAGGCCATTTGCTCTAGACCTCTCATGATAAAAGAGACTGGGTCCCTCCTGACCACAACCTCCTTTCAGGTGGTTGTAGAGAGTGAGGGGGTCCCCAGTGAGCCTCCCGTTCTCAAGACTAATCATGTCGCCACCTTTCCAGTATCATATTATATGGATATATATATATCTATATTCATATCATATAGAATGCTTTGGATTGGAAAGGACCTTTAAAGATCACCTAGTTCCAATGCCACTGCCATGGGCACCTTCCACCAGAACAGGTTGCTGAGAGCCTCATCCAACCTGTCCTTGAACACTTTCAGGAACATCCACAACTTCTCTGGGCAACTGAGCCACTGCCTCATTGTCCTCAGAGCAAAGAATTTCTTCCTTATATGTAACTAAATTTGCCCTGTTTAGGGTTAAAGCCATTACCCCATGCCTGTCACTACATGCCTTTGTGAAAAGTCCTTCTTCAGCTTTCCTGCAGCCCCTTTTAAGTACTAAAAGGCTGCCATAGGCTTTCCCCAGAGCCTTCTCTTCTCCGGCTGGAACAACCCCAACTCTCTCCAGTGTCTTAACAGGAAAAGTACTCCAGCCCTCTGATGGCCTTGGTGTCCCTTCTCCCGACTCACTACAACAGGTCCATCTCGTTCTTAGTTTGGGGGCCTCAGAGCTGGATGAGGAGTGGAGTCCCACAAGATTGGACTAAAGGGGGAGAATCCCCTCCCTCAACCTGCTGGCCTTGCAGCTGGGACATTGCCGGGTCATGTTGAGCTTCTGGTCAACCAATACTCCCAAGCTCTTCTCCTCAGGGCTGCTCTCAATCCATTCTCTGCCCAGCCTGTATTTGTGCCTGGGATTGCTCTGACTGATGTGCAGGACCTTGCACTTGGCCTCGTTGCACTTCATGAGGTTCACACAGGCCCACCTCCCAAGCCTGTCCAGGTTCTCCTGGATGGCATCCCTTCCCTCCAGCATGTCAACTGTACCACAAGCTTGGTGCTGTCAGCAAACATGTAAGGGTGCCCTCAATTCTACCATCCACGCCAGCTACAAAGATGTTAAACAATCATTTGAAGCTCTTCACCTTTAAAGAACTGCTGTAAAACAGCAAGTTATTCTGAGGTGTGAATGTAGGAGCTTTGCTCCTGGCCATCCCTGTCTTGCTGCCCAATTTGGGGCATCTTATTCAACCTGCTTGGAATCATCTTGCAGAGTTGTGTAGATTTTACTGAACCTGACAGATACACAACTATAAAATGGTGATATGGGAGACAATACGATTCTTTCTGCCCTAGTTATTCTTTAAGCATAATTTCAGAACTGCTTACCTCCTTGAGAAAAAAAAAAGATAATGAGATTGTTATAGATGAACAAAAATGTTATATACATGCAAAATGGTCTTGTTAATCAACAGAGCTCACTCCCTGCTGGAGGAAGCTCCAGAAGAACAACAGAAATCATTACCATGCTGGTAGGATTGATTAATTAGGAAAACAGCTTCTACTAATACTCATTAGCATTTATACATTGTAAAATCCACTAAATACATGTGTAAATAACTTTCCTAAAGTGACAAGTAAGGGTGCCTGAAGGGTGCCACATGATGTTACAGTTGTTTTCGGCTCGTGTGGGTTTTGCATCCCAAGAAATGCTTCTGCATTGGCTAAGAAAACCAGTAAAAGGGAGCTGGAATAGGAAGAGGACACACAGAAGGCACGTTCTGAGACATGAGACAGGTTTGTCATAAGAGCAAACGAAAGCTGTATGCCAGGGCACATTTTAATGGGGTTAAACAGGGGCTGGTGGAATATGGGATTAAATCCAGGGCGCTTCTACTGGGCAAAGTGTAGGTAAGGGCAACACAGCCCCTTTAGAGCCTCAGGAAAACACTGTGAGGAGCAGGACCATCTCCCCCTCCCAGGACTAAGATGTGGACACACTCTGGTTCTGCTTGAGGAATGGGGTAGCATAAGCAGACACACTCAGAAAGCATCTGTGTTGGCCCAGATGCTATCTGTTAGTGCCTTTTGTTCCACAGTATGAATTTCTGGGGAGAGGACTTACAAATAATGTGGTTTATATTTAGAAAGTGACCATTCAGTTATCAGTGCAGTTGAAAATTATAATGAAATGGAGCCCAATAACTCCAAAATACTGGTCAAAAGATGATCATCTGTGCAATGTGTGTTTTCTGGAGTTCATGTGCAATTATCAAGCACTATTTTTAGTCTGGGTTTCAGGAGAGCTGTGTTTAGTTCTTGGCTCTGCCACAGACTTCCTGCATGACCTTGGGCAAATCGGTTTCTTTCTCAGTGCCATCTGCAGCATAATACACTTTCCTCCCACTCTAAATTTGTCTTGTTGATGCGGATTATGGGCCTTTTGGAATAGGACATCTCCTTGCTGTGTTCATTTCGTTAGTGGCACAGTGAGGCTCTGAACTTTTGACTTCTAAATAGCTTTTTAATGCACCAAGACCGCCTTCCATGACCAGTGCAACCAGGTGGAGGGTATAAAATCGTCAGCTCTATTGTAGATTTTAGACAAAGCTGGGTTTTGCTACATGCTTCCATTGTAGAACTTTTAATTTCAGCTGCTAAATTTTACAAGCGGTTTTTGTATTTATTTGCCTTCCTCTTTTTCACAGTGCAGCCCATGCCCTCCTGCTTTGTGGTTATTACCTTGGTCCCTGTGATTAGTGTGGAGCTGCTGGTTGGTTTTGTTTGCTTACTTGTTTTTTCACCTTCACACTAAATTACAGCAGCAAATTGCCAGGGGCACAAGTGTTTTATGGAACCAGTGACGGGCGCTATGCTGCCAGTCCTCACAGGGACCTTCTTGCCTGTACTTGGGTTTGGCAGTTGTGACCTGCAGCCAAGTGGGAGGCATGGACAAAGTGAGAGAACAGCAGACAAACGAAAAGAAAATAAACAAAAGTAGCAGCATTTCAAAGCTCTTGCAGAGGAGAGAATGGCTGAAGGTAGACATTGTTAAAAAAAAAAAAAAAAAGATGTTAAAGTGATCTCTCTGTCTTGAATGAGATACGTGACCAGGCAGGGGCCTGAGCTTTACTGCTAGTGAAGGAAACAAACTGAACAAATAATCAACCACAGAAGGCACCAAATGTATTTCCTTCCTACTAAATCCAAAGGAACCAGCTCTTTGGACAGGTGTAGCTTTCGAAGCAGAGTGTCACAGACTCTCGCAGACCTCTGGCTCAGCCGCCCAACTGCGCTCACAGGCAGGTTGCGGTCGGGCTGCCCCCCCGGAGCGTGTCCCCGTGCTCAGCCAGCGGCTACCCGGGGATACGGGGCGGGAAGGTCCCGGGCTCGCGCTGCTCAGCGCGGGGACTCGGCTCCCGCCGCCCGCCCAGCGCGGCTCCCGGAGGGCTCGGGGTGCAGGTGAAGCCGCGCCGGACAGGGACGGGGGCGGCAGCCGGCGAGGGTAGAGCCGGCACTGCCCGCCCGCCCAGCGGCAGGAGAGCAGGGGGGACCCGAGGGCAGCGGGGAACACCGGGCGACCCGGCGCCCTGGCTGGAGCGGATGACCTTGGGCGAGCCCACTGGAGGACAGACGCTCCACGAGCGCCTCCTCGACCTCCCCGGGGCCGGGTCCNGGCCGCGCTCCCGGCAGGCTGCGCTGAGCTCGGCGCGGCGCCGGGCGGGGAGCACCCCGCTGCCCTTCTTCCTCGCCTCTCGCCACAGCCCGGCGGCGCCCAAGGCGGCATGGAGACCCAGCGCGGGAGGCGGTGGGGCAGCGCCCGGAGCTGAGCCGGCCGGTGCGTACCCGCCTGGGGCTCGGGGAGGGGCGCGGAGGCGATGGCGGAGAAACTTTACGCCGGGCAAACTAGGCGGTGCGGGGGGGCTCCCAGGGCTGCGGGCGCGGCTCGGGGGAACT
>VZRQ01003261.1:529707-581066 GCA_013397975.1 Machaerirhynchus nigripectus | reverse complement strand
CGGGTACTCCAGCGCAGCACCGTCCCTGCACTGTGCCCGTGTCCCGCTCCCATCCCTGCGCCTCTCCCTGTCAGCGGTCGGTCGCGCTCCTGCTCTGCCCTGCAAGGTGCAGCAGCGGGCGGCTGCCCCGGGCGCGCTCCCCTCTTCGCACCGGGGTTTAGCTCGCAAGCAGGCAAGAGCTGGGTTTTCATGTGTTAAAAATTTATTCGCCGCCTTTTAAGTGCTTTTATTTTGTAGGTTTTTGTTGGTGGCGTTGTTTTGTGGTTTTGAAGTTTCCTTTTTTTAACTTGTGGCAGCCAGGGCGAGGAGGTGTGCGTGTCTGTCGCTGCTCTTCAGCTGCAGTTGCTCTTGGCTGAGCCTGGGGACTGGCTGCAGCTGCTTGGGCTGGGGAGAGACGGGTGTTACCGGAGGACCTGCTTGTTCGTATTTCTATCTGTCTGTCTATCTATCTGTCTGTCCATCTATTTTTTCCTCCATGTTTTCAGGAGGGAGGGCTCGCCTTGCCCTCCCCGTTCGCAGGGTCCGGCGCCAGGGCGCTGGCGGGCGCTGGCGGGAGTTGGGAGAGCTCTCTGTCCGGGACAGTGGGGGCAGCAGCCGTGTCCCCTCGTCCCTGCCGGGCTTTGCTGGGGCTGCTGGCTGCGGGCTCCCCATCCCCTCCGCCCTGCCGGGGGCTGCCCTCTGCGTCCCCCGAAACTCGGACTGTGTGTGAGCGTCTGTGTGTGTGTGTCCGTGTAAGTGTGTGTGTGTGCAAGGGCTGGGACGTGCCTGGTGTGTTCACCCCTGGGGAAGGGAACCTGCTCCGGCTGGCGATGGGTTAAACGTGGCTCTCCCAGCTCTAACTTCTGCTCTTAAAGGAGGTAATCCAGCTTCTCCTGCCCACTTTTTGGATCCCGCTGGATTATTTGCAGGAGGAAGAGAGCCGCACTGCCCCAAAGAATGCATTAGTGGGTGTCTTTTATCTTTTTAAATTTTTTTTTGTTACTATTTTTCATGGTGGCTTAGTGCCCTTGCTTTGTTGTTGGGAGGATTAAGAGTTGCCGAGTGTCCTTAGTCCCAGATTAAATTAAAATAAATACAAGTACATGGGACGTAAAGGGAAGTCAGTACTGGCATCCTGGCAGAGGCACTAAAGCATCAAGTTTGGTTAAAAGAAAGGGGACTCGGGGAAATGAATTGTTGGTACTTCTGTTGGTACTCATTTGCTTTCCCTTTGCAGTGCTGTCACCTTAGAGAGGTATCTTTTGATCAGGATTTGTGTGTTCTTAACTAACCTCTGTCCAGCAGAAAGAAAGAAAAAGTCCTCTCCGTAGGCACAGATGTTTTAACTTATCTCTCATTTAGCAAATGCTTTGTGAAATTCGGTTTAAGATCTCAGAAAAGGAGTTAAAAATCAGGAGAGGGTGAATCATAAGGAATGCAGAGGAGAGTTGCTGCAGCATTCTAGTTGCTGCCTGGATGCTCTGCTTTCACTGAGGACTCATTGCTGGTCTAGAGCAGTTGTGGGAGGGTACATGTATTAGCTGGGAAAGCAGAACAAGGCAGAATAGCCTGGCTAGTACTTGTCTGTCTGTTCCTGCTGACATTCAGAGGGCTGATCTTTCAAGTGAACAAAAATTTCCTTTTGTTGCTTGGAGAGGACTTGGTGGTGGGTGCAAGGAGAGAAGGAGTGATCCCTCTGGATCTAGTTTGCTGTTGGAGAGTGCTGCTGAGAAAGAGCTTACAGGTGTGATCGTTGTCTTCAAAAAAACACTGGAGTCTTGTTGAGAGAGCCAGACAGGAGCCAATGTACTGCAGGACTGCAGACTATGGATATCCCTCTGTCTGATCCTTTGGTGGTGCTAGTGTTGTAGAAAATCAGCAGGTTGGCTATGCTTGCCTTGATGCAGCAAATCATAGTTTTATTTACTTTTGTTCCTGTTTATTTTTAAGCTTGATTCTTAACATAGCATCTGTTGGCATTGTAATGACTGTACTCCATAGCTGCATGCCAGTGGTGTGTAGGATGATTCCAGAACTGTGTGTTATGTTACTCTGCTGTTATCCTGTATGCCAGACAGGGATGGGGTATAGCCCTCCCCAGTTTCCCGACATGCTGGCTTGCTCCATTCCTCACACAAGGGCCTTCTGTTCCACCAGGTTATATTGTCATGGCTCCTACCATGTTGCACTACTGTGACCTGATGTACTCTGATTGATGGATTCTGTCAAATACAATGAAATGAACAGTTAGGAGGGAGTTAGAGTTTTTAGCCATTGCTTGTTAGGAGCAGTTTGTGGGTGCTGTTCCACTACAGATATATTTCTGTGCTGAGTTCTAAAATGTCTTCTGACACATGCCAACTGCAGTCATACAGCTTGTATTTACAGGCAGGTTTTTGTGAAGGACAGAAGGTTGGTTAGGATAAGGTTTGTTTTAGAATGGTGTGCCAGTGTGAAACATCATGCTTCTGGATGCAGGTTTGAATCCCTTACAGTACAGCAGTGTCTTAAATTTCCTAACTGTTTGATGAGGATTTGCTGGCTTATGTGAAGGGTTTCATGACTTCTCCCTTCAGTACATAACACAAAAGCTCTTGGCACTGTTAAGACCCTTATTGTGCTGGCTGGAAGTTCCAAGGCAGAATGGGCAGGGACTCAAAATTGCTGTGACAGAGGTGAAATCCTTGCTATGCTGACTTCAGTGGGAGTTTTGCCATAGATGACAATGGGCCAAAGCTTCAATCCAGAAGTAGTTCTCCCTCCTTGTTGGTAATCCTAGTGTATTCTCTGGGGAAGCTTTTGCTTTTCTGCTGCCACCCAGAGTGAGTCTGTTAGGCAGAGAAGATGGAAGTCATGCTGTGCCTTTCACAAGCGCGGCGTTCTTGGGAAGGAAATCAGGGCAGATAGTGGAAACAAAACCCCAAATGTGGACACATGCTGACTGTCTTGCTGCTTGTGTCTTGAGTCATTCCCAGAAAGATGGATCAAGAACTCTGAACTGAGCACGGTTAGCTTCTTGAAACTGCAGAGGAGGGATCTGTCAGTGCCTGCAGCCAGTGCATCTCCCAGTCCCTGCTTCTGCATTTGCAAATTATCGGTTTAGTGACAGACATTCAATATGTGAAGCAACAGTACATTCATTAATTCAACCCTACTTAGCCTGTGCACACTGAGTGAGTTTTCCATGTGTATGTGATCTAGTGAGTTATTCTCAGAGACACTTCATATATCCGGCATCTAGATAAATTTTTATGTTACATGACAGTGACAAATGGGAAGTGTTTGCTACTTTCTTCCGTGACTTAAAAGGTATGTGGTACAGGATATCAGAGTATGCATTTAATCAGTGCTGATTGAAAGCTGGTCCAGGTCATGGCCATGTAAAAGAACTGATCTTTACAACAAGAATGTGTTGCTTCAGTTTATTATATTCAGTGGAATAGAAGAGGGTTTGTTAATATATACCAAAAGCATTGACTGGGGTTGAGGTATTTGAATCTGTCTGATTTTTAAATTTTTTTTCCAGTGGAAACACTGTGGTATCTGTAATTCCAGAGCAGACAGTTTTCTTTTACAGTACATTCTTCTACTGTGCATTCACCCCAGACTTTTAGGTATTTTGCTCCTGTATGATGATGAAAGGAATGAAAATATAAACTAATGTGAAACTGAGTGGCCTGTCTTGCATGTGCCTCCTTATGTCTTTACTTTAACAGACTTAAATAAGGAGAGTATGTTAAACAGTTATAAATATACCTTGTTAATGTCTCTTAGCTTGTTTGGTATGAGGATTTATGGATCCAAAACGAAACAGTACTAATTCTTACTGACTTTATACAAGTGCACAGGCCTCATTGCGTCCCAGTATAAAAACTTCTAGATATCATAACAGGCATTGTATTAGACCCTGAAGTCATATGAGTGGTTAACATCTGGATGTGTGTATTAATGGCAAGTAAGTTTTGGGCACTGTTAGTACTGTCAGGATGCAAAAGATGGCAGTGCTGTGAAGAGGGATCTGAGCAAACCCCGCTGGGCTGTCGTTCAAACCTCTGATCTGGGATCTGCATGGACTTCCAGCTTCTGGGTTTGCGGTTTGGTTTTGGTTTTTTTTTTACATAAGTGCAAGTCAAACAGTTGATGATAACCATTATTGTATCATTTGCTCTGTGCCTGAACCCTAAGTACTGTATTGTCTTTAGTGCTTGAACTTAAGGGCTGAGCTGGAAGCAGGACTTGCTGAGTGCTGGACTAGAATATGCACCAAGTGGTGGTGTGAGAGAGTTGCTGTTCTTAGCTTGCTTGTTTTTCTTCATGTGCAGTGCTGCAGGCTGGGGGAAGAGTAGCTTGAAAGCTGCCCAGTGCAAAAGGGCCTGGGGGTGCTGGACAGCAGTGGCTTAACATGATCCGGGGTGTGCTGAGGTGGCCAAGATGTCCAGCGACACCCTGGCCTCTATTAGCAATAGTGTGGCCAGCAGGACCAGGGCAGTGATTGTTCTCCTGTACTCAGCACTGGTGAGGTCACACTTTGAATCCTGTGTTCAGTTCTGGGCCCCTCAGTTCAGGAAGGACATGGAGGGGCTGGAGTGTGTCCTGAGAAGGGCAGTGGAGCTGGGAAAAGGTCCGGAGCACAGGTCTGATGAGGAGCTGCTGAGGGAGCTGGGGGTGTTTAGTCTGGAGAAAAGGAGGCTCAGGGGGGACCTAACCACTCCCTACAATGCCTGAAAGGAGGGTGTAACTAGGTGGAGGTCAGTCTCTTCTACAATGTAGAAAGCCACAGGACAAGAGGAAATCGTGTAAAGTTATGCCAGGGGATATTTAGATTGGATATTAGGAAAAATTTCTTTGTGGAAAGGGCTGTCAACCACTGGAAGAGGCTGCCAAGGGAAGTGTCACCATTCCCGGATGGGTTTAAAAAATGTGTAGATGTGGCACTTGGGGATGTGGTTTAGTGGTGGACTTGGCAGTGCTGGGTTAATGGTTGGACTGGATGATCTTAGAGGTATTTTCCAACATAAATGATTCTATGATTCTATTAAAACTACAAAATACAGGGGTTTTTTCGGTGAAATTGGTGTTGCATGGGATTAGTAGCAATGCTACCACTGATACGAAAACTTCCTCATTTCACTCTTTTTTTTTTTCTTGAAAGAATCAAGAGCAGACTTTGAGTAGGGTTGCAGGGATGTAGAGAGACGTAGGGTTTTGTGTTGGAAAATTCTCCATTGTCTTATTGAGCTGTTGTTGATTTTGCTGCTGTTCTTGGTGTATGAGCCGGGCTACTATAATAATTATACCTAAACGTGTCTATGCCTGTACTGCCTGTCATCCACAGCAAATCAAAGGCATGGACCCTGCAGGCACTTAAAGCAAGTTAACACAAATGAAAAACACCAGTGGCTTTGCCTGGGAGAAAACATATTTTATTTCTTTCTCCTAGATGATGACACTACTAATTGTATGGCTTCCACTGCGTGAGCGTAACTTCCTCTGACATCAGTGCGTGTTGGCTTGGTCATTACACGTGTGCCAGCACAGTGCAGCCAGCCCCTGCTGCAGGGCTCCAGTGGTGCCGTCCCTCTGCTCCTGCAGAGTCCACAGCTCCTGCAGAGCTGGTCAGAGAGATGTGGCAATATGTGGGGTGGCTCTTCTGGAGTGAAATCCCCCTTCCTTTTGTACTATCTAAGCTGATTTTTCCCTTCTTTTAAAAGGCATGCCTGATTTTTAAAATTTTGTAAATTTTTTAAATGGGTTTAGCAGCCCATCCTGAGATGTGGTGGGCTTTCCAAGCTGGTAGCCACCAACAGGCTGAGTTAGGCCACTTCTGTCTTCAGAGGAGCTGGTGGTGGGATTTAATGCTGACTGTAATAAGAATTGCTTTTGGGCCATTCAGAGCTCTTGAAATCCTGCCCTGCAGCATTTCCAGCTTCTTACCTTGGTCCTGTAGAGCATCTGGGGAGAGGGAAATAGTTTTGAAAACTTCCTGTAGTGCTGGTGAGAAATGATCTGTCACCAGCACTGGAAATGCACAACACAACTTGTTTCTGCTTGCACTGTGCAAACTAGCCATAAATAATGTTTCTTCCATGTCTTTACAGACTTCAAAGAGTCTTCCAGCTGTTGCAGGAAGCCTAGTGAGAGAAGGTAGCTGCAAGTTTAATTGTAGCTTCAGGACTTTAGCTCAATCAAAATCCAAACAATCTGATAAAAATTACAGACACTTGAATGTTGTTAAAGGTTAAAAGTAAGTCTTCTTCAGAACAGCTATTAATGCTTTACATCTTAAAATAAAGGAGCTTATTAATATTCCTAAATAGGGCTGAACATACATTATTTTTGCCTTCGAACCATCTGAGCACTTTGCATCATAGTGTAGGTTATATTTGGTGATAAGTGTATATAACAACAGGATAAATATCAGTTTTGCTATCAGATGTGTTGCACTAGTATCTTTTTAATATTAAACATGATTATGTCCCACATTGCTTTAAAAAATCATGGCACCCAGATTCTTAAGAGGATGCCTTTGTATTCTGCTCCAGGGTAAAATTTTTTGATGACTCCTCATATTTCATAGAATCCTAGAAGGGTTTGGGTTGGAAGAGACCTTAAAGATTAGCTAGTTTCAGCCTCCCTACCATGGGCATGGACACATTTCACTACGTCACGTTGCTCAAAGCCCTATCCATCTTGGCCTTGAACACATCCAGGGATGGAGTAGCCACAACTTTGCTGGGTAACCTGTTTCAGTGCCTCACCACTCTTACAGTAAGTAATTTCTTCTATTACCTAATCTAAACCTGACCTCTTTCAGTTTTAAGACATTACCCCTCATTCTGTCACTACATTGTAAAATGAGAACTCCCTCTCCAGCTTTTTTGAAAGCTTCTTCTAGGTACTGGAAGGATGCTAGGAGGTCTCCCCAGTGCATTCTCTTGTCTAGGTTGAATAGCTCCAATTCTCTCAGCCTGTCTTCATAGGAGAGGTGTTCCAGTCCTCTGATTGTCTTCATGGCCCTCCTCTGGACTCATTCCAACAAGTCCATGTTTTTCCTATGCTGAAGATCACACAGCTGGATGCAGTGGTCCAGGTGGGGTCTTACGTGAGTGGAGCAGTGGGGTAGAATCGCCTCCTTCAACCTGCTGGTCATGCTGCTTTTCATGCAGTCCAGGATATGGTTGGCTTTCTGGGCTGCCAGCTTACATTTCTGGCTGAAGTTCAGTTTTTCATCTACCAACATTCCCAAGTTCTCCTTCTCCCCAGGGCTGCTCTCAGTCCATTCTCCGCTCAGCCTTTATTTGTGCTTGGGATTGCTCTACCCATGTGCAGAGCCTTGCACTTGGCCTTGTTGAACTTCATCAGGTTTGCACAGTCTCACTTCTTGAGCCTCTTCAGATCCCTCTGGATGGCATCCCTTCCCTCCAGCATCTCAACTGCACCACACAGCTTGGTGTCGTCTGCAGAGTGTCTGAGGGTACCCTCAATCCCACTGTCCATGCTGCCGGCAGAGATGATAGAAAGTTCTGGTCCCAGTACCTACCCCCGAGGAATGTGGCTCGGAGTGTGGCTAACCCAGAACAAGTGGTCCATGCATGAAATCCAGTTTAGAGATAAGGATGTCATGCAGGATAGTGTCAAATGCTTTGCACAAGTCCAGGTAGATGATGTCTGTTGCTCTTCCCTCATTCACCGGTGCTGTGTCCCCAAAGAAGGCCACCAGATTTGCCAGGCATCATTTGCCCTTAGTAAAGCCATGTTGGCTGTCACCAATTACCTCCCTATTTTCCATGTACCTTAGCATGGATTTGAGGAGGATATGCTCTGTGGTCTTTCTGGGTGCAGAAGTGACTCTGACTGGCCTGTAGTTCCCTGGATTTTCCTTTTTTGCCTTTATAATGAAACATCATGAACTTCGCAGGCCTGCCATGACTTCTCAAATATGCTAGATAGCGCTTAGCCACCTCCTTGGCCAGTTCCCTCAGGACCTGGAAATGCAGCTCATCGGACCCCATGGACTTGTGCCCCCTCGGGTTCCATATGTATTCTTGAGCATCATGTTCTCCTGCAGCAGGTGGTTACTGCTTGTCCATGTCCCTGACTTTGCCTTCTATGGCTTGGGTGATGGGCCTGGAGCACTGCACAAGGAAGACCTGTGGCAAAAAAGTCATGAGTACATCATTTCTATATCCCAGGTAAGCAGGTCTTCTGTTTCCTTCTGGAGAGCGCCCACATTTTTTCCTATTTTTCCTTCTATCACTGGTGTACCTGTAGAAGCTTTTCTTGTTGCCCTTTACATCCCTGGCCAGGTTTAAGTCTGTCAGTTCTTTGGCTTTCCTAACCTGACAATTTCCTAGCTTGGACAATCTCTCTGTGTTCCTTTCAGGCTGCGTGTCCTTGCTGCCATCCTCTGGAAGCTTCCTTTTTGTGTTTGAGTTTGTCCAGGAGCTTCTTGTTTATCCATGCATCCATATTTAAATAAAGAGTTAGTAATTTTGAGATTTACATGGGTAGGGTGGGTTTGGTTAAGTTGGTTGTTCAGGTTTGGTTTTTGTTTTTTTTTTTTTGAAAGCTGGTGTATGAAATTCTTTCATTCATCTTCTAAGTGGCAATTAGGTAATGGCAGCTCTTGCTGCATTTAGGTGAGTGAAGTCACTGCTTGCATGGCTGCATCTTTGTGGTGTGATTGCATGTGAGGTAGAGTTGCCAGCTTGTGTTGGGGATGACCTAGCTTTATGGATTTTTGCTGTAGTGCAGTGATGGATACACTGGTAGTCAATAAACTCAGAGCTGAGGTTTTATGTGGACATTTTTTCCAAAGGCTTGCTGTGATATTTTTTAGTCAAAATTGAGACACCACTATTCACTGTTAGGATTTTCAAGGAAACATAATTTCTGGTTTCCTTTAGAGAAGACCAGCCTTTTTCTTTGTTCTTACACTTTGTAAAAAAAAGAAAACCAAAGATATGTGTTGTTTTTGCTTTTTCCTGGACAGTGGGTGTCCATATTATTGTAGAGGTCCAAACCTGGAAAAAGTCTGTACTATCCAGAAGGAAATCTCTGGCAGAGAAGCTAGAGGACTGGGTGGAACAACACCAGGAGTAATTGTTACTATTGTTAATTTAAGCTGGAGGTTTTCATTCAGGGCTGGGATGCCAACAGAGTGAAAAGGCAGACATTGCTTTCTGGTAGCCAAAGCCTTCCATGTTGTCAGATACTGAATATCTGGAGGCATCATGATGGTAAAGCCTCTTGGCACTTCTGCCACTTGCCTGGACCCAGGAGGCTGGATAATTCTGGGATTTTTGTGAGTCTTGAGGGAGCAGACTGGTTTTAAAGTCTTACTATTGACCTTCCACGTGTGAATGCAGTTCTCTCCAAATGATGTGTGAGTTTTGGACCACCTTTGATGCACTGGACGAGACTTTGCCAGCCTGCCTTGCTGTCCTGTGCAGGCTGCTGGCTCGCTTCCCTCGGCTTTGCATGGCAGCATCTGTTTGGGAGGTTCTTTACCCAGCATGTTTGGTGCAGGGAATATTTAAAGATGCCCACAAGCCTCCTTTGGTGTGGTTTACTGTATGAGTCGAAACCATTGTGATTCAGATCATTAGGACTGTAAGCAAGTTTTCTGTGTGCTTTTGCAGCCATATCGTGAGGTCAGGAGTAAATGGTGAGGCATGTGTGCTGCTGTTGGGGCTGTGAGGATTGACCCTTGCTGATCTGTGATGTGTCTGTGTGGCCGTGGTTTGTCTTTGTGTGAATTTACGTGGTGAGGTGTAGCTGGACTCAAGCTGGGCCCTGCTCCTCTGAGCTTGCACAGCCCATGCCTGAGTTCTGCTTTGGAGCAAACCAGCAGATCACTCTGACAGCTAGAGCCTGAAGGGCCCTGCTGGAAATTAAACCAATGGTGATTCCCTATGGATTATTGTGATGTATGCAAAAAGACCTGCATACCATGTTAAAGCAGCAGGATACAGAATTCTGTTCCTTTCTCTCTGCTTCCTCCACTGTTTCCAGAAGATGCATTCTGGAAGATGCTTCCAAGAGCTGTTTCTCTCTGTTGGTTTAGTGACAGCTAAAATGATTCTTGAACATTAACCAATACCAGTTGATCCACAGCTGACTTGTTCATGTGTAGATTGTGCGTATGGAAAGACTAAGGACAAAGTGAAAGGGAGATTTCAGTATAAGTAAGGAGTAGAATGTACTGCTTTGTCTGGGCATGGGTTAGTGGATGTGGAGGAGCAAAGGATGGGGACAGAAACCAGGGGGAGGGTGAAGTTTTCTGATGGTAGTAACTGAGTAAAGGAACATGGAAGTTTTGGGGTCCTGGACTGTGCTAGGTACCTGGCTGGGGAATGGGGAGAAGGAGAATGATGGATAGGGAACTTCAGCTGTATTAGCCTTTAACTGATTTATTTATTTCTTTTTAACGTGTCTTAAATACCTGAGATTTTCAGCATGGCTGGAACAACATGGCTGATGTTTTTGTTTGGTGTTCATAGATTGACAAGCCTCAAATGTGCTTTCAGACTTAGCTTTTCATTAGCTAACTACATGCAAGTGGAAAATGTGTCTGGGCATAGATTCTGGGAGACAGTGATGTACAAAGGATCTGGCTGAGATGGAACCAAATTTGACTGCTCAAAATTTGGTAGCTTTGGGAATGCTTCATCCCTTATGTTACTGGTTTGTTGTTTTGTATATAAAAATGAAGGTGATGGTAATAATAAAAGCAGTTTTTCTACCTGTTCCCAGAAACGTTGATTAAGGCGTGATTGCGACAGGCAGACGAGCTAAAGGAATGTGTTTTTTGAAGAAACTCACATCACTCTTCTCGCTAACTCTTCCGAGAGATTTCATTTTGGCTTCACAATTGCTGTGATGCACAAGTTCTCGTTAACCTAAGCTTTCATGAAATGAATTTAGCATTCCATGACTCCTGTGAATGTAACAGTCTATCACAGTCAGCTTGCAGTGTATGCCCCATGGACTGGCCTGGCTCACATCCACATTAAGAGGGTCTTGGCAAAAGGAGGGAAATTGAAGCATCTTGCAGTTATCTTTTGTATGTATAATATGCCTTTCTCACTTCTGTTGCTTTTCTCCCATCTACTCTGTGCTTTCCTCCCAGTGCCCAGCTGCAGTGAGACCACCCCAGTTCCATGTACCAATGCAAAAGAGAGCTTAGCCTTTCACATCAAAAGTAATTTTTCTCCTGACTGATGTGTTGCTGGAGCTGTAGGAGGATCATTACTCATTTTGATAGTCCTGTTGTGTATGTCAACTCTGCATCTTGAGGGTTGATCACATGTTGCCACCAGGACCAAAACTACAGCCAGAGGTGAAGCCTGAGCTGGTGAACCCAAGTGCACATGGTGGTGGCTGGTGCTCCTGGGCAGCTGGGGCTTGCACAGCAGCTGTGTGCAGCAGGCAGGCTGGGCAGGGAGCTTTTCATGGCCACAGAGCATGCTGTGCTCATGGCCATCCTTGCAGATGCCCTTCAGGGGTTATATGGAGATATGCACTGGCTCTAATAGGAGTCATTAAGCAGAAATTATGTAGGTCATTATCCTGTGTGGAGTGGGAGTTCTTGTGCGGTGTGTGTGTACGTTGAGGATTGTGGCTTTAATTGTAGTATGTCCTTACTGGATTTAAATAATGTTGCTCTTACGTGTTTTGAAGTTGTTCATAATAGGATTGGCCACCTTCAGGGTGCACTTTATGCGTGGGCTGTCTTTATTGTACTGATGGTGTAACTGTCATTTGTTGCTGAAACTCAGCAGAAGTCCTAGTTTCTGCTGTCCTCTTGGTTAAGTAGTTCTTGGCATTTTTGGAGTCATTTTCAATCCACCACAGTGAAACTGAGATTAGAAACGAATTCTTTGGATTTCAGACAAAAGGAATAGTGATTTCACGTGAATGTTCGTTTCCCTGCCAGTAGAGGCTGGATGACTTAATCTCTGCATATATCAACATGTTGATCAATTTTCATACCAAAGTATCCAGGGCTAACTATAACAAATATTTTAAAATGTACGCCTGGGTTGTAATTGAAAACCTTTCTTGGTTATACTGTTCTGAGTTTAATGAAATGACAGCGCAGGGCTAGATTTTTAGGATAGCTTTATCTGCAGTAATACTCAGCTCTAGGTCTATCAAAACAGGCTTCTAAAGCCAGAGCAGCCTGTGGCATGGCATTTGCTCAAATATGCCTTAATAAAGTTAGTGCAAGGTGTCCTATCCAAAGGAGAAATGAAGTCTTTGAGTCTATCTGCTTTTCATATACCTGCTAGGAAGTCCTAGGGCTGAGATTCTGTGAAAATGGCGAAGTTGGATTAATTCTGGATGTGTTTCCTGAGGGAGATGTGGCTGGTTGGTTTGCTCTTTCCTTCCTTCCTTTTGGGCAATGAGCGTAAGGCTGAAGCCCATGTCATGGGTGGAGATGGGAGAAGAGCCCTTTGCAATGTGATTGCCGAGTGCCTGCTGTTTACAGAGCAGGATTTTAAAACCAAACATCATGCGGAGTTGCATGCCATCCCTTGCAAATGGAGGTACTTCAACCTGCTTATTCTAGCAGGTGGACCCCAGGTGCAGCTGGAGGAATCAGGTGGCTGTTGTGAGCTAGATGCAGAAATGCTGTAGACTGAACTCATCTCCTCTTCGCCATTGCCAACAGGAGCACTTCATATGCAGTAATGTTATTTTGTCATGAGCCAAACAGAACCACACAAATAAGCTAAAAACGCACCAGTGTTAATTTAAAAGAAAAACCTTTTCCTAGCTTGCTTTCGTGTACTGATTCTTCTTTAGCTCTTAACATCTCTTCCCTGCCCACTGTTGATTTAACTTTTACAGTAGGTCATTGGGACAAAAACAGGAATGAGGTGTGTGGGGTTTGCTACCATTTACAAAACCAGTAACTCTTTTCTCCCTAGTAGTGTGGACCCTGAGTTGGAGCAGACCTCATCGCTGGGGGTATTGTGAGCCTATAAAAGTTTGGCATCTTCTATAATATCCAGACTTTCAAATCTGCCCCAAGATATTCTCTTAGTAGTTACAGAATGAAGAAATAAGTCGCAGACCAACAGTCCTCCCAAGGAAACCATTTTACCATCCTTGTCCCTGTGTGCCCACATTTTTTCCACTGAAAAAAGAAACTGAAGGCAAAAGTGGAAACCCTGAAACTGACGTGTTAGGGAGTATTTTCTTAATTAATTTGGAGAGAGATGTTCTGGCCCATTACCTTCTGGTCTTGCATTGTCTTGTACCAGTCTGCAGAATCTCTGAGGGTCAAGGTTTCAGTGCAGATGTTAGCTTGTCTCATCCCTAGCAGTAAGTCCCAAAGCTCTTTCTCCTAGGAAGGGATTAGTGCCAGGCCCTCACACTCCATTTAAATGGACAGACCTGTGCTCCACCTGTAGTAGTGGTAGTACTGCACAGACACAGGATCCTGATCTGTTCTAGCGATGGCTTTCTCTAATGAGTTCCCAGAAAATATCTACTATATCTCGGTATTTAGTGTTGCATAAGATGAACCTTGAGAATGAGGGAGATTATGGAGCAGTTTGATAGGAATGACTGATAACAAGTCAAAATGCTGCTAAGCAGCCCTGAGCTGCTGCTATCTGGTATGGTTGCACTGGTCATCCCAGCCAGCCCCTTCTGGAGGCTTGTGTCTGCACTGTGGAGACACAGCTCCAGCCCACAAACATGTAGTTTATTTCACTGATGCATATCAAAAGGCTTCATGTGTTAGGACAGGATTCTGACTTGCTCCCGTTTTAGAAATTAGGGAATCAAGGCAGAGGCAGGTGAACTGACTCTTCACAGCCACAAAGTACACAAAGGTACACAAAGGTTTGGTGAGATCTGGGACCCAGGTGTCCTCAGATTTTTGATGAGCAGCAGACTATGCTCAGCAATTCTGCCCAAGGGGGAGAAGACACATAAGCTTGGCCTAGCACTGCAGTGCTAAAAAAGTCACTCATGTTGATTAGGGCACTGTGCATGTTGATTTAACTTAAGGTTTCCTTCCTGCTCTTCCCTTTCCTAATAGCAGCTTCGAAGTACTTGTGTGATACTTCTCTAAAGAACGCCGATTCAGATATTGAGGTAGTCAAATATCGACCATGAGCTGCATTTTCTCCGAGTCCTGGGAACTGATGCCCTCCCCGCCAAAGAAGACAGGTCTCCTGGCCTCCTTATCATCGCAGAGCTAGAGATAAAGGAATTCCATGCATGAAAGGTCACCCCAGCTTAGTAACAAGCCTCCCTCTATGGTTAATGATAAGCATTTCCAGGTGGGTTTCATTCCTTCCTTCCCATGTATCTGGCCAGGCACTTGGGGTGGGTGATTCATGCTGCTTACATTGATTACCATGGCAGTGGAGTTGACTAATTTAGATTAGATTTATAAATTTTAGCTGACTGAATTGGGTGAAAAAAGTGCTACCAACGCTAGTGTCTGTTAGAGAGCTATATTGGTGAGAGAAAAGAATAAAGAAAGATATTTAGGAATACAAATGAGAGAGACTGTGTTACTACTAGGCTTCCCTTGGTTTGAAGACCCAGAATGGTTAGAAATTGCTAATATGCTTTCTGTAGATACCTGCTATTGAGGGCATGTGGGCACTGGGTTTTGTGGAAGTTTTGGATGAAAGTTCTTGACAGAGGTAAGCAAGCTTAACTTACAGGAACTCTGTTTGGGAAGCAGCAATTAGAAAGAAGACAATAGCAGAAATTAGAGAGGAAGTTCTATTAATGCCTGTCTTTTTGGTAGCAAGTAGGTCAGTGAGCTGAAAAGGACCCTAAACAGACTTGCAGTCCTCACACAGTGAGGAAGTTGAGATGGCAGTTTAATCAGGGGTTGGTTGCATAAAGCAAGGAGTACTGGATACATAGTCAGAATTGCGGACAACATGTTTTATTTTGAATTATTTATTTTGCAAATAAAGATAAAACTTGTGTCAGTCCTGCATTCCCATGCAGAGATAGCCAAACCCATTGTCTTTGGGCTTTATGGATGGAGGGACTAAAGCAGATTAATTGAGGCCATGCAAGACTATGGTGTTGCACATGTGATTGCTGACCTTGGTGCGAGGCACTGTCTCTTTGTGTGTCCCATGCAAGGCAAACCATGCCACTGCGTGGGTGGCAGAGGGACTGTGGGACCCCCCCTGCTCAGGGCTGCTGTCACAGGGGGTGTGCAGGAGTCGAGGTGCCCTGATTCAGAAAGCCATTTGCGTGATGAGCAAGTGACGACACGATTCCTGTTCCCCAGTGAGCATGAGTGTAAGAGTCCAATTATTGTGCACATAATGAGGAGGTCCCTGAAAGAAGAACTGGAGTTTGGCAAGGCAAAATGGGAATGTTCTCTTGCTTCCATTTTGCACTGGGAAGCCTCATTATTTAGTTATGTGATTATGGTTGTAGTTTTGGCTCTTGAGGTTTGAAGTTACTGAAAGGATGATGCAACTGTCATGGTATATCTGGGGATCACATAAGGTAGAGCAGGAAAGAGGATGTGACCATATAACTTAGCCTTTTTTGGAAACATCCTGGGGATGATGGAGGAGTAATTTATGGCTCAGAATGTGGACGTGTCAATACAGAACAGAATCAAGTCTGTTGGTATTAAACATTATTTATTTTAATTTTTTAAGGAGGGAAAATTTCAAACCTGTCTTTATGCAAACTGATGTTTATTGAATGAGGGATTCAAATAATGGGATTTCGATCAAGGAAACTTGAAACAGCTGGAAGAACTGAACTGGGATGGGATGCTGGGGCAATGACAGCAGTGGGTGGGGTATGCATTGGTACTGGTGAGCCAGGAATGGTCTGGGGCTGACTGGTGGGTACAAAGCTGCAGCAGGAGACTTGTCGGCACCCTGGGAAACCAAATCTGCTGCTTCAGTGGAAAATACGGTGAGAAATCATGAATGAGCCATTGTTCTGAAAATGCTATGCAACCTCTAAATTTTTACTTATATTTGTTTGGTTGCTTTGGCTTTGACAGAAAAGGATTTTCACCCAAATAGAGTTGTTTAGGAACACTTTTAAAATCAAAGGTGTACTTCTCCCATTATCCAGATCTTCCAGATTTTTTTTCTATTGTCTAGGCAACAAGGTGGAAAAGAACAAGAGATGGTTGTTGCACCTTGAAATCCGCTAGTTATTCTCCAAACAGTTTAAAAAACTTTCATAAACTTAAATGAGATGCTTTAATAAAAAATAAGTATGTGCATGCACAGAATTAAAAAGCATCCTCATCTAATTTTTCTCTTTTTATTTTTGTATAAATTTACCTAACACGTAGAGAGACAGCAAGCTGGGTACCTGTTTAGTTATCACATTAATGAAGCTCTAGGTTGAAAGAAGATGAAGTTACAAAAATGAAGTGCTTCGTGACATTGATTTCTCTAGACGCTAACAAGGCAGAATTTGAGTGGAGATGACAACAAAGTAATGTCTCTGAGGGCTAACATGCCAAATTAAAGAAAATGTAAATAAATTAACTGAGTCATCCTGTTACTTTGCAGGCTAAGGAAGTTATACAAACAATTTCTGGAGTGTTCTGGAGGTTTGTAAAACTACTGATGCAGTACTAAAGGCATATGAGATATTAAAATAATTTCTTGGTGTATAGCAGGTTTATATTTTGGAGTGGGGAGTTTCTGAGAAGAAATAATTCTTTATTTAATGCACAGCTGTATGGTGGAATCAGTTGCAGAAGTAATGAAAGTCGCCAAATGAGTGGGAGAAAAAGATAAGTCCAGTCTTCTTCAAAGTATCAAATGAATCCATAGAAGGGTTAGGATGCATTAATGAAAGATATAAATTAAAGAAATTATTGGCAGTGTGGACGTGGCTCTCTTGCCTCCAGAGGGAGGTGGGAGTCTCTCTCTGCCATTGAGTCTTGTTTCTGCAGCTCATCCTACAAGGAATTTTAGAACAGCCTCATTGCACAACTGTCTCTCAAAGTACACCTGATATTTTGGAGCGTCATATTTGTGTACCTCAGTGGCTTTGTTAGTATCACAATCAATTTACAATAAAAGGGAAGTGCCTTTTCCTTCTCTGCCCTGTACCCCTCTTCACTGGTGCTTAGTCTTCAGCCTGGGGTTGTACCATCTAACTGGAAACATCCCTCATCTGACATGATATGAGTTTCTTTAGCTGTGGTACTCCTGCATCAGGTTGTTGGGTTTTCCCTGTTGTAAGCATGGAGTTACGTTTTTGCAGAATTACAGATTTCAGGTGGTAGTGTGCAAATATAAGTGAAAAACTGGCTTAATAAAATCTCTAGTATGAGATGTAGCTGTCTGAGAGAAATTTTAGCTTTGCTTTAAAGTCTAAGCCTAAAATTGAAAGGGAGAAATACTTGGCATGTTCATGAAAAGGAAGCATGCAAAACTGGAGTCTGTGATATCGCTGGTTTTATAGCACAGCTCCAGAACTGTGTTTCACTTCAGGAGGAGTCAACTCACTAGATAAAGAAGCATTATATTATATGCTTTGGTGTGGGTTTTATTTTGATGAAGTATGGGTGTTTCTAATGCAAGTCCAGGTTGTGGTTAAGCTGGAGTATTCTTTCCTGTGATTGTTGCATGGTTTTGCCTTTCATAGCTTTAGCAAGTCAGTGGTTGAAAAGAATTCTGGAATGTATATTGGTTGTTTTTTCTGTCTTGCTTTTTGTACAGTAAAGGTGTAACCCATAATTTGTGATCTTATTCAGTCATCTTTGAAATGAATTTTTCAAGAATTTTTAAAGAGATTGAAGGTTTCTCTTCGCCTATTTCATAAAAGACTTGAAAAACCAGGTCACATCTGCCTTTTAAAATTTTCTGTTGTATTTTCTGATTGATTTATTTACTTACTCTTATTTCTTGTTTATGTAGTTACTTAGATTTTCAGATTGTTTCTTTTTAGTTTGGATTTTCTGTTGTAGCATCTTCAGTCTGATATATCTAGTCTAAGTTTTTGAGGAGGCAGGGAGGTGACTTTTGGGACTTTTTTTCCTGTTTCTATGTTGGCCTCAGATTGATACAATTCTTTTTATTACTTTCTGGAAATAGAAATAGAGAGAGATAATACACCTATGGAGAAGTAATATCTGTCTGCAAGGAGGTGAGTAGGGAAAATATGTATCCTGCAGAAATAGAATATGTATTAGTTTACATTTCCTTCTGTATTTTGAGCTTTAAGAAGTGATAGGGCGAGCTGTTGTTGCAAGCTTCTGGTTAATCTGATGTTTTTAAGGTCTGCTTTCCATTGCGGTCAGGGAGTCTTGCTCCACATTCAAGTTGCTAATTCTTGACACACAGGATATTTTCCTTCTCATTAAAATGTATTTATTTATTTTGCAGTGAGAATATCTTGCTTAAGATGCTTCTTTTGATCTTTGGTAATGTCACAGACTCAGTAAGACTGCTAGCATAAAGTCGTGTTTATCTCATTTCACTTTTACATCCACTGTTAATTGGACCTGAGGAATATAACCCCATTGCAATAACTGTTTTAGTTTGCCAAATCTCAATATGATGTCCAAAAAGATGCAGGTAATATTAGTGCTTGGAAATTGCTCCCTGTCTCTAATTGGAAGGCTTCTTCATGGGTTTCTGTGATTTTATTTGCATTTATTGGGTTTTAGGCCTTTTCAGAAATAGGGGGAGGGGGAAAAGGTATAGCAAGAAGTACAAAGTTTTTCCAAAAACAATTTTTTTTTTTTTAGCTTGAATTTGTAATATCACTTACGTTTCTAGGGCAACAACTTCATGTAATGCAGATCAGCAGCTGAAATACTTCTCCTAGCAGCTGGAGAGTGAAGTTAGCAGGACCCACGGTCTGTTCTGCAGCTGATACTGGGAGCTTTGTGGCTGGTGGGGATTGTCCCTGAGCTGCCCTTAGTAGCTGGTGTCATTCTGGGGAGCAGCAAGCAGCACTGAGTGATACCAGAGTTATCCTCAAGAGAGGTGGTAATGTAGGATGCTGCAAGTTCAGGAGGTGAATAAAATCAGATTTCCTATACCTCTGGCTCAGGAAGAGCTTTGAGAGGAGGGAGGAGGTGATGAAGTGAGCTTTCTCCAGCAACTTGGATTGTGGAGGAATGTGAAACTTCACAGTTTTCTCCCATCTTGCTCTTGAAAGTTAACACAAGAAATAGATAGGAGTGGGAGACAGTTTTCTGACAGGAATCCCAGATTCTTCATCCCCAGAAGCTGAGACGGTGACAAGAAGCTGGGTACTCAGCAGAGTTACCCGCAAATTTTGTTGACTGAGTTAAATCCTCCAGCAAGCAGGTGTCGGGTAAATGTTTTGATTCCTTGCAGTATATATTTGCATATTTGAAGATTTCTGGTACTTATGACTCATTTTAGTTTGCCCAAATCTTAAAAAGAGCAAACCAGCAAAGCCCTTAATTTTTATGGGATCGCTGTGTAAAGGCTTCGAGATGCATGCCCCGAGCTGGGCATCCTCGGCGGGTGATGTACATGCAGTTCATAACCATTGGCATCTTATGGATAGCTGTAGTCGCACCTCAGACGGTGTGAAGTGTCTTTAGCCATCGCTGTCTGATCATCTCCAACCCTGAACCTGTTTTCTACCAACACCTCTCCTGGGTCCCTCTTGCCCTTCCCAGCATGACTTGTGTCCTGCTTCTTGACCATGGTGGGTGGGTGTTGGTGTCACAGGTCAGGCTGTAGCAGCAAGCAGCTCTGGCCCTTACAGAAGGTCCTATGAAGTGTTTTAGAGGTCTAATGGAAAGTGATGCTTCCTCTGTAGTGACATTTTGTTTATACGGGTTTATTTTCTTCATGCAAATATGCTGGGGGGGTTGGAGGAAGAGAAAGCTTGCTGACAGAGTAACGCTTGATGCCTTGAAGCATTTTCTCCTTGATAAAAAAGCTTTTTCTGTGAATTTTTTGGTTTTGTCACTTCTCATTTGCTGGGATCATGAAGGGTGATAATATGCTCTGTGTAACCTTCTTATGTGTATTTTTGTTTGGTACATTAATAGCTTCATTAATATGTGAGGAGAAGCAGGTTTCAACTTACTAGTTGCTGATCAGAAAGTGGAAGTGGTATTTTTTTTCTAAAAACTGTAATTCAAGGTTATGCATGTGCAAAAATAGCTTTAGGCTACAGCAAATTCTTTCTTCAGCAGGTCTAGCTCATTTTATTGACATATTGTTTTGTAAACTGCGGGTGACTTGCATTGTTCTCAACCAAAATAACTTGCATCAATCAACATAAGAGGGTAATTAATTAACATATTTTCATTGTGGAAATGATCCAGACATTTTTACTCTACAGTGCTAGACTTGAGAGAGGAAAACTGAAATAACATTTTGGGTTTGTAGTTTGTTTTTAAGTTATTCTTCATTTCTGATTGTGCTGGAGAAGCCATTGTGACCTTCTTAAATTTAAGCTTGGCATAGCATTGAATGAAAATAAAGCAAGACTTATTTCATCTCTGTGTCGCACATCCGTACAGCCTTAATGAGATGACGAGAGGGCAGCTATTGCACGCCATAGCAAAGTGTAGTCCAAAACACTTGCTAAGAACAAATACGAGAGCTAACTATTTCCTTTCTCTACGGGAAGCTGAAGCCAGCAGAGGAGACTATGGGAGATAAGGAGTCTGATGAATTTTTTCAGGGTGTGCCTGGCAACTCTCTGCATGCCACAAGTGAACGAAAATGTATAGTGTATTACCTGTGAATAGGCAAGGACTGGCTCCTATTTGTATGAGGCAGCAAAAGGTTTCAGAACCATCTGAACTTCTCTAGTCCATTGGTGAAATGTGGTTAAAGCACCAGTGTCTGAATCTGATGGAATGCAGAGAACGGAGTGGTTATTGCTTTGGGTAGATTGACAGCAGGTGGCTTTTGGGGGAGCGTGAACTTGTGTCTCTAAACGTGTACTTCTCTACACCCTGACCGTTCTGTCTGCTTGATTATTAATAACTGCTTTTTTTTGTTTTCCTTTTTTACCTCCATAGGGTGATGGAGCAATGAGCCAGGATGCTCAGAGCTTCCATGTAAAGAGATACCACGCACAGGCTATTCAGGCAAATCCAGTTTACCCATAGTGTCCTTAAGAATAAATTCTTCTTGCATTAAACTTGAAATGCTGTAATGCACAAGAGTCTTTCTTCATTTTACTTATGCATTCTCTGTTACAGTTCCTGGTCTGTTACCAGCATATTATACATTGCCACTGTGACCTTAATTCCTCACTTCTAAGCACCACCTGTGGGGATAGATAGCACTGGAGGTGAGAAAGCTTCTCCTTGAGGCAGGGCATCAGTAAGATTTGCCTGACATCGACTAAGAATATCTGTGGAAAAAAAAACCAACCAAAAAACCCACTTCTGTTTCTTGCTGTTTTTATTCTTTAAACAAGATTCCTGATAGGTGGTTTATTTTGTTTTTTTTTTTTTTTTTAAAAAAGGTTCCGGATGGGTGGTTTTTTTTTTTTTTTTTTTTTTTTTTGAGAAACTGCCCATGAACAGAGAGCATTTAGGCTGATGATGTTGGTGTTTCTAGTGGCTTTCTAGTGGTCAGTGTTGCATCACTGGTGCCAATTTTTTGTCCTGCGAGAGAGGTGGCTGCTGTGATTAAACTATTACTGCTGTAGAAATGAGGACTCGGTTCAAGTTCTAGTCCTGAGATGAGGCTCCCAGCAGTACCAATCATAAGCAGCTTCTCTGTGACCACTGCTGGGAAGCAGCAGGTTGGCCCAGCTCACTGGTAACATCTCTAACTTCAGAGTCTGTTCTGCCTCCTGCTTGCTTGCAGTCCTGTGTCTCGCTCCTCCTGTGCCCACACAGAAAACCCCTCCTTGCATGCAGTGATGTTTTCAAGCTGGCTGTGCTGGCGATGGCTCGGTGCCCATGTTCTGCTTTCACTCAAGCTGGTAACCCTTCCATTTTCATGGAGTACCAGTAAGCTCTCCAGAGCTTTCCCGCGTTTTTCCCTGGATACATGAAGAAGAGTGAATGAATTTCCTAGTTTGCTGGCGAAGAATTGGAGAAGTGTTTGACCCAGCAATGAAAAAGTCCTTGTGACTATTCACTCAGGGACATGAAAGGCAAAGGAAACTACAAAAGGTTATATAGACATATGGGCATTGTGAGTGTGGGCAACTTGGCAGGACCAGGTTACTCCAGGTGCTCTTACCTGTGCTAACTCTGCTAGCTAGTGTCAAGATGATGGGAGAAATGCAGTTGGGCTTTCAGTAACTTGCAAACATTGAGATCAGACTTTACTCTCTAACAGTCCAATGTGTTCTGCTTTCCCTCCTTTCCATAAAACCAGAAGTGTCAGGGTACTGCAAGTTAGATGCCTTTTTTGACTCTAGCCTATTTTCTCAGCCTGCTTACTTTGAATCAAGTGGTGTAGGGGCTTGAACTTGGGCTGTCCTCATACCAGGTCAGTACATTTGTCTTTGCTCTGTGCTTAATTGATGTGATCTGCAAGCAAAATAGAATTGGTGAGCTAATCTAGTGAAAGCCTGTTCTCAGAGCTTCAGTTTTTAATATCTTCCTGGAAGACAAGTGATGGGTGCAGTAGATGGTGCCAAATACAGGGACCCAAACAGTACTCCCACACTGGCAGAGAGCACGTTATCCCATCCTTGCTCTTTGTAATGACTTTATGCGTTATGAAAATTCATGAGGATTTTATTTTCCTTTGGGTTAAGGAATTATCTGATCAGCTGTCTGTCATTCTGAGAGTGTCTGGATGCTGACAGTGTCTGGATGCAGTCTGTATTCCCCTTCCATCTTGACTCCTTTTAAAAGCTTCTGACTGGTATCCATTGTCCTGGCAGCATTCATGGGCTCTTTTCGGAGGGCACGCAAATGACTGAGGCCCGAAGCCAGCTGGTGCAATGCTCACTGAGCACTGCAATGCTTAAATAGGCATGAAGGCTGGAGTTGTGTTGCCTAAACAGAGGTATCTGCTGCCACGTTAGGGGCTTCAGGGTAGTACATCGTTGTTGGTTCAAAAAGGCATGGGTCTCTTAGCTTCCAGGATGCCTCTCAGGTGCCACCATGCCTCAGTGACTGGGCAGATGAAACTCTTGTAGGCTTCTGTTAATTAAGTGATAACTTGCTATATGAGGGGGATAAGCAGTGTGACACTCCACAATTTTTTATACTTTCCTGACAAAACGGCAATTTATTTGATCAACTGTGCTAGTTCAATATATGATAGATTCATAGAATGGCTTGGGTTAGGAGGGATGTTGAAAGACCATCTAGTTCTAGCCTTCCCTTCCAGGGACACCTTCCGCTAGACCAGGGTGCCCAGAGCTCTCTCGAGACTAGCCTTGAACACTTCCAGGGATGGAACATCCAGAACTGGTCTGAGCAACGTATCCAATATGAGCAATATCCATTTTTAAGGAAGTTGGAATATTGGGGTTTTTTAGGAGAAAGTGCAGGAAAGGCAAGTTAAAGGTTGCAATGTATTAAAACAAATTCACTGTGATAAATTTCATTGGGATGTGCTTGTATCTAGTTCTTCAGCAGTGTACCATCCCAGCAGGACAGGGTATTGGCATTACACAGGCATTAGGCATGCACTGACAGGTTCCACTATTTTAATTTGCTTCACTGTCTTGTCTTGCAAACTTATGTCTCCTGTCATGCTATCTGGTGCATTTAATAACTAGATATTGTTAAAATAAATCTCAGCAAAGGGAAGGTGAAAAAAATAAATGAAAGGATCTCAAAAAACTAAATGGAAGAAGAATCCAAGTTTCCCTAGGGTTGGGGGCTTTTTTCTTGGGTTTTTTTTTCCCTTTTTAAATTTTTTTTCTCCCCCTTTTTTTGGTCTATTAAAAAAACCCTCTTCCTTAATCTGGCACTGTAGTAGGCATTTTGCATCTGGCCCCATGAGAACCCATCTCTAAACAGGTAGAATATGCAAGTAAATACAAATACTGACTTGGATTCTTTGTCTAGGATACCCAAAGTGAGTGAAGCTAAGCCTAAATTTTTTTTTTTTTTTTGCTTCTTTCCTCCACTGCATGAAACCTCCTTCACTCACAGGGTCTGCCTTTTTTCACCCTTCCTGAATGGGAAAGTGTGTTTCTCCAAATGCCATTTTAAAAATATTTGCAAGCAAGACTATGGATCTTCCCTGAGATCTATACTTTTTCCCACCCTCATTGATAAGTATCTTTACAGACAAAAAGTACTGTAGAATTTAAAACCAGTGTCAAAGTTAATGGCTGAACATGGTGATCTTAGAAATCTTTTCCAGCCTAAATTATTCTCTGCTTCTTTGCTTTTGGGGGATTCAGTTATTGATGGGGATTCTGTGTGATGTGTAGGGCACTTGAGGAGGTAGGCAGTAGCTGTCACTGCCGTGGAAAAGGAGAAGCAGGAGAACCTCATAGGGTGACTCCCAGTTACAGCATGGAGCAAATTCCTGGCCAGTTTGGTTACTACAACAGTATTCCTGTGATGCCTCATGCAGAAGGGGAGGTTATTGCCATTCCCAGTCCTCAGCAAGGAATTGTGCTTTCCTTGAATTCTCCTTGGCTTCAGTCATTCATCTGACCCCGAAGGGCTGTTGTGACAAGTTCCTTCATGTGCAAGGACAACATGAAGCTGGCTGGATTTCAGCAAACACTGGTGCTGAGTGGTGCTTGTGTTGTGTATATACAGTTGCAGAACGCTTTCAGAACGAATAGTCCACGGCAAAGCTGTTTTAATGAGCTGGAATGCCAATTGTAGCATATCCTGCCCAATCTGGCAGCATTCTACTGAGCTGAAATACCTTCTTTGTTCTTAAAATAGCCCCCACTGATTCAGATTTTAATTGCAGATATTACAGCTGTCAAAGAAGAGGAGAGGTGACCAGATGATTGTGTTGATAGTATAAATGGAGGCTGGGAATATGTCGAGTTCCAGCTTCTAGATCTTCCTTCATTTAAGATATGCCTGTGTGCTGCAGTGATTACGTGGGACAGAGGCTCTCTCTAATGTTAAGATGAACCTGCATTGTGCCTCATTATATCCACCATGCTGACTAAACTAGTCTGACAAACAAGCATGTAGGGCTGCAAGGATTTCAGCGCTAGTAATGGTAACAAATAGGCATAGATGTTAAATATCCTGGTTAAAGCCTGAATCTTGATAACTGCGGATGGAATTTACTAACACGCTGAGAGACTGTGATTCAGGAATTCATTTAAAACAAAAAAACAACTAAGGAGGTGAATAAAATAAAAGGATTTTAAACTTTGGGTACCAGACTGCATGTTTGCATTGCCTATCAGTCAGCACTGGTCGGCGGTGAGAACTCTTCTGAGTAAGTGAATTGAATCCTTTCAGCACAGATGTCAGGAGCAATGGTAAACTGAGCAGGCTGACATGTTGCTGTTTTACTTCGTTAGGAACCAAGTTCTCAAGTTTTGCAAGTTCATGGATCACCTTATAGAAAGAGGTGTATGATAGGTTGTCTTTGGTTTGTATTTCTACGTTTCTGGTGCTGAGGATGGATTTTTAACTGGATGAAAAGGTGCCTGACAGTTCCTCAGACTGCAGGAAAAGATCGTGGGTGTAGGGTGAGACCATCCACCTTAGCTGATAATGGACATGGGAAGGAGGGAAGAAAATAGCAAAAAGCTTCCAGACTGAGTCTGCAGCTCAGTGCAGTGCTGACTACACAAACTGACACTGTGATTCTGTCTTTGAGCCTTTCACTGTTCTGGACAAGGGTAGGAAGTCTCTCTTAGAGGGGAGAGGGAGCTTCTGCCAGCCTTGGGAGATTTCTGCAGGGAATATCGGAGAATTATGGATGGATGCTAGCACACCTTGGCAATCTTTTGGGGTTCTCCATTGTCCCAGTGTTGCTGTCATACGAAGGTTTCCATTACATCTCTTATGTTTAGTATTAATCACCATCAGCTACACAGTTACACAATGAGAGATCAAGTGTGGGGCTGATACATGCTGCACCTAGCAGATCTGGTCCTTACAGAAGTATAGGACTTTCTTACCCATTCCTGTTGTGAAAGGTAATACTATTCATGGTTGTTGAAGGTTTAATTATGCCTTTGCAGCATTCTGATGTGCCTGAAGGGATTTTGCTGAAACTTATCAACAACACCAACAAAAGCAAGGTACAAGATGGAGAATGTGATTTTGTTTGTGTGTTTTGCTTGAAGTACTAAGGATAGAGGGGCAGATTGTTGCTTCTGGAGAACTGAAACCTTTTTCTTTTACTCTGGTGCATACTACTTTGTAAACACAGCAATAAAACCAATTTGAATTTTTTTTCTTCTTCTGTATGTGTGACGGGGATGTTTTGCTCCAAAGATACAGACACTGGCCTATGTGTGTCATTAAAGAAAATGCTGGTAATGGACGCTGCATTGTATGAGGGGAGAGGCATGTGAGTCCTCTAGGTGCCCTGTGATGCCTGTCCTGGTGGCAGGATACTTAACTCCCACTTCATTTTGTTCCTTTGCACTTGGTTGACGTGAAAGGAGAAACAAGATGAGCTTTCTTCTCTAAAATATTGACTGTCTTACTAAAAGTCTTTTAAAAGTGGAAAGCAGAATTGTTTCAAGGTTTAAAAGAGCCATTTGAGCTGCCTTGCAGCCCTACCCAGGAGTGGAGAACAGCAGAAGGTGCTGGTACACTGGTAGGAAATTACTGGCAATAATTATCTTGAACTAGCCTGTCTTAGTGAAGTTTGAAGAATGAATATGTATGCTTTCTGGCTGTCATGTGGTTTGGTGGCTTTTTTTTTTTTTTTAAATAGCTTCACAGTAAGCTTTAAAACATTGCAGCAGGGCCTTATCCTGGCCATTGATTGAAGGAAATCTTTCAGTTGAGGTATCAGGGGTTTCACTTCTCTGAAGACCTTTACAAACTCAGCATTTTATTCAAGGTGAGTAGCAGACATTGCTCCATATCCTTCTGACTGCTGTGTATGTTCCACTCGCCTTTGTTGCATGGAAAATGGGAGGAACATCTCAACATTTCGTATCGTTTACACCATTTATGAGCAAATGATTTAAAAGCAAAAGATTTGGAGGAGGTAATGTGAATGGAAATTAGGAGCTTAAGGAAATTGCTCCTGATGACCAAACCCTGTAATCTTGCAAGCCTGAAAGTAGGCGTTGTTTTTCAGACAAACTGAAAAAACCCACAACCCTACATCCCACTCTCAGATGGAATTGAAAGTTGTAATGAAAAAAGTATTTGTTCATGGTCTGTTTGTACCAGCACAGGGAGAAGATTACTCAGGCTAGGTGATACTTTGGTGGAGGTGTAACATGACCCAGTGTTCTGGAAAGCAGCACTGAAGGAAATAAGGCACACTTGAATTGTTATTTTCACAGTGAGCACAATTAATGATTAGGGATTTCTGCATCCAGAAATGCAATGCATGGCTGTCAGCTGCTTCCACAACTGTGTGCCTCTCTGAGAGGTGTGGTGTAGTTCAGTTCAAAATGGTGCACTAGATCCAGGAGCCATTTGGCCTGAGCTGAGCAGTCAAGCGGTGTGCTCTTGACCTTAAAATCTGTGAAGCACTCAGATCACTTGTGTTTGTGTGTATATTTTCAATATATTTGTTTAAATTTTTTTTGTAGTTATAAAATGGGAATTGTCTCATCGTGAGGAGGTGGTAAGTTTAAAGGGATGAATATTGTGGTTTTTACTTTGATGTATTTTTTAATACCTGCTTGTCCCCAGCATGCTCAGTAGTAGTGTTTGCCTTCCTTCTTGACCACCAGTTGGACTGCTGGTGGTATCGCTTGCATTAGTGTGCTGGATAAACACTTGAGGTGCACTCTCTTTGAGGAAAAAGCATTCTGCATCCAGGTGCTTATTTAATGCAAAGTGAGGCTGAAAGATTAATCAGATAATTACATTAATAGCATAGTGTTCTTTTTAAGAAAAGGATTGTGGAATACCAAGATAGTATTGCTCAACACGTCCTTATGCGGGAAATGAAGGAGGAGTTCTTCAGGGACTCTGCTAACCTCAGTGGGTATCAAGCTATCAAAATATTAAAAGAGCTTTCAGTGCACGTGGATCAGGATAGTTAGGCGCAATGTTTGGTGGGAGTTATGACTGTTTCTTTTTCTGTAGTCATAGGAGGGAAAAGAAAACATCTGAAGATCAATCTATTCTTGTAAGACTGGGAGGAGACTCCCCTTCTTATTCCCCTTTCATTTAATTTAGTATTATTTGGAGGTGCTGGATTAGGCTTGCCTTGGAGTTAGCATAATAGACCCCCATTTGTCCTGGGTTTTAATCTGTATAGACTTGAAATTTTTCCCCGGGCTGCAAGGCTAAGTGGTAAATGGTAATGCAGGGAAATACTGTCATCAGCCCTCAGGAAAGGCTGCCTGGCCAGCTCATCCTTTCCAAAGATGAACAAGATTTGGGATCTGAAAATGGCCAGGTCTCCGCGAGCCTTCGTTCAAACCTGCCCAGACAAAGGAGAGGCATTTTTGGTATGCAGAAGCTGTTGTAGCAGGAGTACGTCTGTGCAGATGGGCTGAGCTCACCCTCTTCAGCCAGTGGACTTGCTCCAGTCTGGAGGATGTGTCACTGGGATAGCAGTGCCCAGCATATGCCTGAAAATGCCCTGCTCAGAGGTGATACGGGCACAGCAGGCTCCTGCTGCAGCACCAGCTTCCTGCTGCCTGGACAAGGCTTGACTGTCTGGTGTGGGCTCTTACAAGGTGCAGATGCTGCGCAGCTGGTTTGGAGATCCGAATGTGAGCTTTCAGCCCACCTAGTCAAATCTGTGTGCTTGAAGCTAGGCTCAAATCCATACTTGGCACCCATTAGGTCATATCAAAATTTTGCTAAGCAACGATGTTCACAGCTTCTCTGGGCAACATGTTCCAGTGCTTCACTGCTCTCCAGGTAAAGAATTTCTTCCTAACCCAACCTGACACAACCCAAATCTCTCCTCTTTTAGTGTAAAACAGTTCCCCCTTGTCTGATCGCTATCTATCGATGTACAAAGTTACTCTCCCTCTGTTTTATAAGCTCCCTTTAGGTACTGGAAGTCTGCAATGACGTCTCACCAGAGGCTTCTCTTTTCCAGGCTGAACAACCCCAACTCTAAGCCTCTTTTCATAGCAGAGGTGCTCCAGACCTCTGATCATTTTTGTTACCCACCTGTGCACTCACTCCAACAGGTCCACATCCTTCTTGAGGTGAAGATCTCAGAGCTGGATGAGGTACTTCAGGTGGGGTCTCGCGAGGGCAGAGCAGAAGGGGAGAATTGTCTCTGTCAACCTGCTGGTCATGGTTCTTTTGATGCAGCCCAGGATACAGTTGGCTCGCTGGGCTGGTCGTAGCATTAATGTGATGGCACGGACATTTCCGTGACAGACAGCAGGGAGGCAGCAATGGTCTGAGCACCCTAAAGGTCTTCAAAGGCAGAGAGGAGGTGCAAGAAACTTCAGTGCAGTCACTTAGGGATACTTGTCCAGGCGGTTGCTGAGGGAAAGGAGGGAGAAACAGCAGTTCTGGGCAGGTGTGTGGGTTGCTGCCATGCTGCCCTGGAGGGCTATACCTCAGTCCCTTGCAGCAGCCGGAGCCTGGCACAGTGGAGGCTCCCCGGCAGAAGGCATGGATGCCAGGGCAGTCGCACTGTGTCACTGTTAGTCACACAGCGTGTGGCTGCCTGAAATCCCTCGTCATCGTTGTGAAGCTGAAATTCAGTGGCAGTTTCACAATGGCACAGTTCCCCGTGCGAGGGAGGGAAAGTAGGTCACAGACTGCCCTGCCGGCATTTGTTTGTACGGCTGTAGGGCTGTGCTGAGAGCTGGAGGCACTGAGGATCCAGCAGCCAGAGTGTGTTTCTCACCCCTTTCCTTTGTCCCTGACTCTGGCATGGGAGTTGACTGGGGAAGAGATGCTGTAAGGTTTGGTTGACTTGCCTGCTATGGTTACTACTGTTTCAGTAGGCGCCAAAGGATTTTGGTGTGACTGGGCACCAAGCATTGTGCAGACTGGTCGGACTGCCCATGCGCAAGAGAGGAAGTGCTTCAGGTAGATGAGCTAAAGCACACATAAAGCACAAGGGGCATTTAAAGTTTTGGCTGCTGAAGTGTGTGCTTAATATCTATGTGCCTGAATTGCAGAAGGTGCTTGGGGATACCAATATAAGGCCTTCCAGCCCCAGAGGCAGTGACAGCACAGCAGCACCTGCATTTCAGCAGTGTTACTACGTGGTCCGTGGACACTCCCTGCTCCTCCTTTTAAAGCTGTGGTAGCCAGTGATTTAAAGGTTGGGACGGAAGCAAACAAAGTGGGGACCCAAACCTGTAACACAGAGTTTGAGGCTTTAACATGACCGGACTGTTGCAAAGACTGGGTTAATGTAGTTGTTATACAGATAGACAGAGAACTGGTTGGCAAACCCTTGGATGCGCAGCTGGAACCGAGATCTGCATTCATCCATCAGCAGCTGGAGCTCAGCAGAGTGGAGATCTCCAGCCACACTGACCTGTGCTCTGTGGTGTGGAAGGGTTTGGGGCTGGTGCCCCTGGACACCTCTCCACCTGTGCAGTGTGAGAAGTGGACCGACTGTTTTTCGTTGCCCTGGCTGGAGCAGATGGGGACTCCAGAATGGCACAAAAGGAGCACAGATCAGGTTCTCCTCTGAGCACTGGCATTCCAGTATTTTCTTGTGGAAGTTGGAATTTTTGGCGTAATATAAAACAGGGCCAGGGAGCAGTTCAAGTACCTCTCCTATGTTTATTCTGTATTTTTCCACATTAGTTCCTAGCTTCATTTGGCTCAACTATGCAAACTACTTAAGAAATAAGAAGAAATCCCCTTAACTGGCTTCCTGTGAGGGGTGTCACTGGATGTTCTGAGGACTGTCTTGTCACTTACTAAAAAGTTAACTTAAACAAAACAAAACCTTGTAGCTCTTTTTGACCACCACAGCTCTTCAGCTGTTGCTTAGCTACCACTTGGCAATGACCTTTCCCAGCAGAAATGATGTTGTGAGCCTCCCGGCTGAAAAGGAAAGAGCACAGAACACCCAAAGTCTTTGCTCTGAACTCAGTGTTTTCTGTTCCCACCAGGCGCTCCTTCATTTTATCCAGGATTTCATAAAATCACAAAATCATTGAATTATTAAGGTTGGAAAAGACCTCTAAGATCATTGAGTCCCACTCTTGACCCGTGTCCACCACTTAACAATGTCCCTAAGCACCACAGTTACACATCTGTTAAATCCCTCCAGGGATGGTGATTTCACCACTGCCTTGGATAGCCTCTTCCACCCTTTCAGTGGAGAAATTTTTCCTGCTGTCTAAACTCCCTGGAACTTTAGGCCATTTTCTCTTCTATCACTTGTTACATTGAAGAAAAGATTGACCCTCACCTTTCTAGAACATCCTTTCACGTAGTTGCAGAGAGCATTTGACAAAGCCATCCGAAATTTTGAGTGCTAGTTAGTGTGATTCTGTCTTAAATGTGGACTGTGAGTTCTTTAGTTTCTGAGCCATTGTTGCCTTCCAGTTGGTTCCTCTGTGGAATTTTGGTGCCATCAAGGTAAAAGCATTGACTTTCTGCAGGGAGTCAGAGCTGAGTATACCAACCTTCCCTGGCATTTGGGTAGGAGCAGCAAACAGGCTGCATGTGGCAAGCAGTGTGGCAATCCTTTAGTCATGGCCCAGGCATTGCACTGGTTTGGTGCTTCTTGCATCCAGAAAAAGTCTCAGAGGTTCTTCCCTGCGAGCCACGGGCAAGTGCTCCTCAGTGCTGGGGTCACTGGCTTCATGAACTGCTATTTCCATGGCCTGGAGGGAGCTCTGTGGGATTTTGCAAAGACAAGGACGGTCTGTAATGTGCTTTTATTTCTTTTTTCCGTTTTCTTGTTCTGAAAGGTAGACCTGAATTATAAGTACTGTTTTTTGTCAAACTGGCAGGTCAGTTTTAGAGAGAAGGAGGAAGTTAGTCCATCCTGCATTGCGTACATTTCGTTGAAATGGTAAGTACTGATGCACCCAAGAACTCGAAGCTTGACTTCTTTTGGCTTGCTTGACTTTCAGTAACCCTTCTGAGGTAGATTCAGCCCATAATGTGCACTTGTGTCTTTTGTTCTGTTGGATCGTGTTCTGAGCAGGACAGTCTTCTATTTCTTTTTCTGGGAGAAGGGGAGTGGTTTTGTTTTCGGTGGAGTTTAACTCATTCCCAGTCAAAGCCAGTTCAGCTGTGCAGGTATGTATGGACACAGAAGGACCAGTAGTTACAGACCCAGACAAACAGCCTTTGCAGCAGAGAAGGCAGGAGATGATCCTAAGGTTGCAGATTTGGCATCTGAACAGAGGGTCCCATTATATAAATATGGAACAGGACAGCTTCATTTTGAAGCCCAGTGTCAGAAGTCTTCAGCTTGCATCAAAACCAGTGAGGGGAAAAGACAGAAGCTTTATCCCAGCTTTCTGTAAGCTGTCAAAAGTAGAAGTTCATAATATGGATGCTGTAGCCTACACCACATTTTTTGGGTAGGTTATGTGGAATCCGATGGCCTCCTATTCTGAAATTATAAAGAGTGGCAGATTACAATGAAGTTACTGAGGAACTGAATTTCCATACCTTTGAAAACAGAGTTGTGAGTTAATAAACTGTTTGTTGGTTAAACATTATCCCTAAGTAAACCCAAAATAAAAATTGTCTTCTCCACCATTCATGGTGGTCCTTGCTTCACTTATTTTACAGATTTGCTGGGTCCAACAAGTAGCAGCCTTGCTGCTTTAGATTGACTCTGAGTGCCATAACTGGAGCTGATCTAGCAAAAATGAATAGATAGAAAATTTATGTGATCATCAAAATTATGCTAATGACAGTCTGAGTGATGAAACCTAAGAAGTGCATTGGAATTCATTAGGTTTTCTGCCACTGTGAAAGATGCCAAAAAACGTTTGTAAAGAGTTATCTAGTTTGTGTTTGTGGGTGGGTACTAAGCAGTTTGAATAGTGAGAGGAAAGCAGTCTTACTATCTTAGAGGAGTCCAGTAGCAGTTTATTACAGAAAAGGGAGAGTGAGGGGACCAGGAGTTGTATAATTTTTTATATCCTCAAACTTTGATACTGTACTTTGTCACTACAGTATTATCCCAGAAAATCAAAAGGTGGGATTTCTAAAGGTTTTTGTGAAGGATCATATTTTTGAAGAAAGGTAGAGTTGGAAAAGATGCAGAAAATTAAATACATTAAAAAGTTCCCACTTTTTAAGCTGCTTTGCGAATAGTTTTTGACGAGAGCAGTGAGGTTCAAGTTCAGACTCTAGCCTCAAGCTGCTTAGGTGCTGCAGTGTTTGATTTCTCATCTTCTGCAGGACAGATGCCTGGGACATGGAATGAGTCAGAGCTTTAGCTGAAATATAATGTGTAAGATCTTGGTCCTGTAAAATTAAGAAAAAAAGTTTGAAAATCTATATATTGAGTGGTTGCCTGATCACTTTTATTTATAAGTGATAGCAGTAACACCATTGCATTAGAGGAGAACAGCATTTCAGACTGTTGAAGGCTTGTGACGGCAAGTTGCTGAAGGCTCCCTTTAGCTGTATGCCAAACCAGAGTGAAGGACATCAGTCGGAAGCATTGCCAGTAGCCCTGGCCAAAATGCCCTGTCCCTCCACAGGACCTGACAGCCCCATCTCTGCTTGGCACTCGATGAAGAGCTTCCTCCTGACCTGCTGCCTGGGGGTGCAGTCTCGTGTCTCCCTGCAGATCTGGTGTGGCGATGTCCTTTTGTGTTGCACTTTAATTTGTGTCTCGGGCACTGTGACTGGTGATGTGAGTCCCACCATGCTCAGAGGAGAGGGATGCGCTCCCTGGCTGGGGGAGTTCCCGGCTGAAGAGGAGTACATGCCAGTCTGTGCCAGTGAGCTCAGTGAACGATGAAGGAGGATGCAGGGGAAGGGCACACAGGGCTGGCAAATGTGCGTGTTGCAGTTTCTAAGTGTCAGGTGAACTCTCAGGCTTCCAGAGGGTAAATCAAGGTGGTGACTGGTAGTGCGTTACTTTCCCAGCTGTAACTTGCTCTGTGTAACTCCTCAGTAAATACATATCCCTCTCTCTGAGAGCTGGCAGGGGAGTGACCTGCCCTTTAATCTCAGTGTAGCAAAATACACAAGAGCAGTTAGAAACACACTCTTAATTTCCCAGCTCACATTCTTGCACAGCTATGCTTTTAATTATATCTGGCTTTTTTTGAAAACATTTAGCTGCCCCCGAGTGACCCAGGGATTAATTTTTCTAACCTGAATCAATACTAGCTAGATGGAAAGTACTGCTGTCCTGCCGTGCTGCTGGAGTGAGTGGGCTGTCCAGCAGGCTGGGCTTATCTGGCTGAACATCAGTATTCATGAGATGGCAGCGTAGCATGAGCCAGGCACACCATCCTCCCCTCTCTCCCTTGAGGAGAAAGTAAGTTGGTACCCAGCAGTGTTTTGTCCATTCTTTTGAGGCATCTTTTTTGAGATGGGGTGCATTGCCTTGCTGAGGTGCTGGTTGTTCTTCCCTGATGAGGGTGGGAGCCTTCCCCAGGACAAGCCTTAACATGGGTTGATTTTAAGTGAGAGTAAATCATCTCTGCTAAAAACTGTTTGGTTCCTTTGCGTTGGTTTGAACATACTTCACAGAATCACAGAATCCTAGAATTGTTTGGGTTTGAAAGATCATCTAGTTCCAATCCGCCACTGTAGGCAGGGACACCTCCCACTAGACCAGGTTGTTCAGGGCCTCATCCAACATGGTCTGAAATATTCCAGGGATGGGGCATCCACATCTTCGCTGGGCAACCTGTTCCAGTGCCTCACCACCTGTACAGTAAAGAATTTCCTTGTAATGTCTAATCTAAATCTGTTTAAATGGTTTTTAATGGAGAATAGGTGGATAGTTTTTTACACAGTTCTGGGATGAGCACGTGCCTGAAAGTTTTGTTTCTTTACTGGGTGACCTCATTGGTATGAGTACAGCAGTCCCCAAAATACACTGCAGTGCAGAAACACGTCAGCTTGCCTTAAATGACCTGATGAGAACTAGCTGCAGTTGAGCAATGGCAGCATGGAGCTTAGCACAAGCTCATTTCCCCTCCTGCTTGTGTGCACCAAATGTCTTGGAAAATAGTATAGACATACTTGTAACACTTCTGGAAGAAGAGTGTTATACATAAAATTACTCTGATTAGCTGTCTTTGGGAGTGGTGGTGATTCTCCCCCTCCATGTTTACACCTGGTATGTACTTGGGCATGGAAGAGTTCATTTCAGAAATTAGGATTAATGGGTTGAATGTCTTAAGTTTATGTAACCATTATATTCAGTGTATTCAAGAACTTCAGTTGTTTTCTGTCCATTATTTCCTCTTTTTCAGTCCATTTAATTAGTTTCCTTAAGGGTTTATTCTGATACCCATGTCCGAAATCTAAATATTAGTTTCCCTTTCTCCTTTTAGGCTGGCCTAAATAAGAGGCCTGATTTTACACGAAAGATTTGTTGTGAAGATGAGTATGATGGAAAACCATGCTCTTCTTGGTGTACACTGCATTGCTTTAGGATAACTCGTACTTCTGCAGTTCAAGAAACAAGATTTTATTTATATTGATTTTAGGAAAAGCTTAGGGGGTTACATTTTCATATTTAATGTAGTTAGAGTTTCAGTTATTTGCATTAGCAATTGCTTCTGCTCCAGTATTAATAAGGCAGGTGCTTTTGTATAAATAAAAAATGAAAAAAAGAAGTGAAAAAAGTAAAGAGATTAGTGCCACAGGTTAATTTTTGTATAGAGGTAATGACTTCCAGCCGCCACAGTAACACTCAATATTCCCTTAGTGATACCTCGAGTCAGCAAAGAAATTAACTTCTGTATATTAAGTTGGCAGTGGCAAACAAAATTGAAGATGAAAAGAAAATGAAGGGGTGAGGAAAAAGGCTCAGTTCCTCCGCACTGCCACAAGGAACGCTCAACTCTAATTTCAAGATTTGGTTATTTCCTTTAATGCCCAACAGAAGTGAAAAATGCTATGGCAGCACTGGGCCATATGCAAATCCCTTTGAAACTTGTAGGACTTAGATATGGCCTACCTTTTATTAGTCCTTTTTTTTTTTCAATCTCTTTTAAGGGTTTTTTGGCTTTTTATTTTTTTTTTCCCCCAGAAACAAAGAGGCAAGATAGTCCTGCTAAAGGGGCGTGTTACAAAACACTGGGGTCTCTGGGCATATGACGATCTGCCTTACTTAATGCATCCTTTTGTTTTGATGGAGTTTCACTGGGTGATGTAGATTAAAGCTGCCCCTTGGTGGAACTGCCTGAAGTCTTTTGCATTAATGCGGTGTCAAGTGCCCACTTAGGAGGAAAGCCTGCAGGTGTTTCATTTTGCACCTCCATGCCTGTGGTGTGTTTGTGTAGCAGCCAGAAGAAGGTGAGGACTGGATATGTTCTCCCAGCAGTCAGTGCCTTGGAGCTTTCCTCGCATGGAGCTAAGAGTGGACTTGGGGAAGCTATCCGATCTCCAGTAGTGCAATGACTGTTTTCCCTTCTTTGGAAACAGAGCAGCTCTGTTAGGGCATAGGAAGGAAGCCAAAAAGTCAAATTGGCTGAGAACAAATAATGAAATTAGCTAGTGCTGCTTCCCTGACAGAGCCAATAAATGGGGCAGAAAATCTAACAAAAACCACAAATGATGATGGGGTTGTCTATGCTTTTTTAAGACTGTGTGTGTGTAATATATATCTATTTCTCTCTCTCTCTCTATATATATATATATATATATATATGTATGTATTATTTTATTTTTTTCTTGACAGTGTCATTTAAAAACAGTCATGTGCTTTTGGAGTTTCTGGTTCTTGCCACCGCAAATTCCTTTCCTAAATTGTTAAGAGACCCGCAAAAATATAAGGAGCTTGGTATTGCTCTTTAAATGGGCAGGATCTTGGAAAGAGTTCATTTCTCTGGTAATGCAGTTAGTTCTATTTCTGTCATGTTCAAATCCTCTCTGACCAGGAATACTGAGTTAGAGCTGGCTGTGGGTGTTAAGTGTCTCCACAGATACCTTTGCTTGTGTTGAAGAAAGGAAAGAAGGCTTAAATGTGGATGGTCCTGTCTGTGTTTGTGTTTCCTGGAGAGGAGCTGTCCTGCACCCAGCTGGCTGAACAGGACGTGGCATGACGAGTTAAGCAAGGTGCTTGTTCTTGGCAGGAGCATCTTGCTAAAGAAAATACTGTTGCCACTTGTGTACTGTGGCTTAGAAAAACAGAACAGCCCAGAGGAGTGGATGCTTCTCAGATGGCTAACCACCAAGCATGAAAGTCCTGCTCTATAATTTGAGGCAGCCAAAAACTGGTGGCTGCCATTGGCTATGCAAGGGCTGAGGGCAGAAGGTGCAAGGGAAAGCAGGTGTTGCATGCACTTGGGTTTCTTCAGGTCAAATCTTTAAAATCTGTTGCTGCTGAGCATGTGGTATACTTCATGTGAATTGTGCTGCTATATGCTTGGCCCTCGGGACCGATTGCTATGTAAATGCAAATTATTTAATTAACATTATTGTTTCCGTTTGCCATAATATGATTTTTATGAGCATTTCTAGATTAAAGTTCACTTTAGAAACATAGCAATTGCTTCCAAATTGCTTGGCTGTGCACTGCATTTTAAACCCCCTTAATGCAGTAAGGAATCCTTATCATTCCTTAAGCATCAGAGGAGCAGCCAGAAAAAAAAAATATAACCAAGACGTGTAAATATAACACTTCAGAAAGCATTAAAAAAAGCCCTGTTTGTTTTGACATGGGAGAACCAGTAATTCATGACTGATAACAGGACAAAAAATATTCAGAGAAGAAACTTGTGTCCTCTGCTCCTTAAATCCTAAGCTCAGTTTTAGCTGAATTTCTTTATTTTTTTTTCCTTTATTTCCTTCCCACATCAGCAGCTCTGGTGCTTTGTCCGTAGAAGTTCTGTATTTGCCAGAAGTTACGATGGTCTTCCTTCGATGTGGCGAATATGAACGGAAGATAGATGTGGGAAGATGGATGTGCCGCCTGAGGCCCTGGCATGTGGCACTGGTCAGTGGCGTGGCACCGGCTGGTGTGCAGGGTCCTGCCGATAACCCGGCCACGGTGGTGTGGGCAGTGAGGGTGGAAGCTCTCTCATACCCGGAGCTTTGCCAGGAGCTGCCTGTGTGAACATAACAGCTTATTGCTTGGTGCCTTTTCGTTCATTTCCATGGGTTGGAGGATAGCTCACACATCAGCTGAAGCACCTTTGGAATAGCAACGTATTGTTCTGGACTGTGGTTTGACTTGTAAAGTTGTTTATGGTGAAAAATTTGAGTGCAGTCCCTTTCGTTAAAAATGTGAAGAAGGAGAAGTACTGGACAACATCACATTGCTTTGCCCTGTGACAGAATTTTCTCGGAGTTTTACAAAAGTTGTTTTTTAAGTTCCTGCAGCCTTATGACTAACCCAATTATGTGGCAGTGCATGGAATTCCAAACAGAGGAATGTTTCCATATCCAAATCTTTCTATCCTTTTTCTTCTGTGAAATTTTAGTCTGCATTAATTTAGCCAGGGGTTGGGAAATGTCTTTAGTATTTACTGTCTTTTACTGGTTTGTGTTTGGGGCTTGTTTGTTTTAGGTGGCTTTTTTTTAAATGGTAGCAGAGCGCAAGCTTGTTGGGTGGCTCACACTGAAGGCACAAAGCAGGCAAAAGTGCTCCGTACTTTCCGGTGAATGTGAAGAAAAACATGCACAGAGGAACATCCAGTAAGCCATGGATTTTTGCTTTGAAAGGGGAAAAAGGTGTCCTATTACTCCCAGCCTGGCTTTGCATTGCTGGGTCTGAGCAGACGGTCTGTAGCTGCTAACACTTCCCTGCATACCTCTGATGGTACCACAGCTGTTGGTGTCTGTGGAGCTGGAACTTCACTGCTTGGTTTGGGTCTCTTCCCATCTGCCTGTGGCACCGTGAGCAGTTGCATGGGGCTTGTGAGAGTCACTGGCTATGCTTCTGTGCTCAGTGTAAGCACATGAAGGAAAAAGTGTATAATTTGTTCCTTCACAATCTCCATAATCTCCCCAACCTCCATAATCTAAGGTTTCGCTGGTAACAGTAGCAGATCAGAATTTGCCAGTCAGAAATGGTGGTACTAGCTGATAGCGTACCTTTAATTTGTATCTATGAGGTCGGCATGTTTTTTACCCTTCCATCAGTTGACATATGCAATGGTTTAGGTTACTGATTAATGGTTTACCTCTGTGCCTCCAAGTGCCAACAGAAATCTACATTGCAGAAGTTTACCAAGTACTTTTGAGTGTTGATGAGGAATCTACATACAATTCAGCCTCTTGTGCGGGGCGTACTGCTGACCTGTGGCTTCTTTCTGTTTTTGGAGAGGGGGATGGGTGTGCTTTCAAGAACAGGCTTCAGTACAGTAAACAGAAAAGACAGGATTTGAAGTGATTATATTTTTTATTTTCAGTCTCTCTTAATCCTGCTTGGGGAAGGGGAGAGTGAAGCATTTGATTAGGCACGGGTTAGGCAGGTGGCTGGAGTGCAATGTAGTGTTGCAGTCCTTGCCTGGTCCCTGCGGCAGGGATCGCCATACCTGCAGCAGCCCTCGGTCACAGCGTATCAGCTGAGTATTTCAGTTCTGAGCTGGGTGAATTAGAAAGTTCCTATTAGGCCGGGGTGAGATCAGGGGTTGAGTTTTCTTGCAGCTACAATACCCTTCAGTGTACTGAGACAGACAGAATAAGGAAACAAGGGTGAGACACAGTGTATTTTTAAATGGACTGGAAATACAGAGGTGGGTCCTTGCTCCCCAGCCTGCACTGGGCACTGCCCTGAAGTCAAACCTCTGTGCAGATGGGTGTTTAATCTGTGCACCCAGACATCGGGGGGGAAAAACATGCTGCTCTGTTCCCTCCCTCCCCACCTCCTCAGAGACATTTCATTCATAGCCAAGATGTCCGATTCGTTGATTTATGGTGGGAGGGGTATTTTTAAATTTTTTTTTTCTTCTCTTAGCTTTGCTCTTAAAAAGCCATCTGAGTTCAGTTCTCCCAAGGCAGGAGGAATATTTTCTGTCAGTGTAATTGAAATGTGAATAACTCTGATGTTCCAAGGCATAATGTTAATAGAGTTTGTGGCGTAAAGTCATGTGAAGAAAATCTAAAAATAAAGAGCAGCTTGATTAACGTCCACAGCCTAAAAAGAGCTCTGCTTGTGGAGCGGCCAGAGGCTGGCAGTATTTGGACAGGAGTTTTCTAAAAGGGGGAGCTGGAAATCACTGTCTCTGGAAATGGGACTAAATTGTCTGCAGAATAGTTTCTTTAATTGAAACCAAACTGAAAGTTTTCTTCCTGGGAAAGCGCCAGTCAGCTGTGGAGCCCATGCTATGTTGCTGGCAGTGCCTGGGCTTGGCAAGGAACAGCTGGGAGGAGAGGGCAGGAGGCTCCAGACCTGCTCACCGCCCCTGGAGGCCCCCATGGGCACTGCTGGCCAAAGTAACCTCATCAGTTGCACGGTGTAAGACTCTTTACTGATACTGCTGGATTTTTTTGGTGGTGCTTCTGGTCATGCTCCAATGCCTGACAACCTTTTCAGTGAGGAAGTTTTTTCCTAATACCTGATCTAAACCCTCCCTGATGCAACTTGCGACCAATTTCTCTTGTCCTATCACTTGTTCCTTGGGGAAAAAGACTGACCTCCACCTGTCTGTAACCTTCTTCTAGGTAGTTGTAGACACAATTGGAGTGGAGGATGTTGGTCAAAGAGAATTCCTGTCATCTTGGTGAGTAGGATCAAGACCTGATTGCTGAAGTTGTGTCTCTTTCTCACTCCCCTGTCTACAGAATCCAAAGGGAGCATGTGCAGCAATGCCAGAGCAGGTCTCAGCCATGGTTGGAGCAGGTCACAGCCACAGGCTGACCCGCAGCCTGAGGAGACCTGTCACCTGATGTGCTCTCTTGGAGACAGGGAATGCATACTACATTGAATCCATGCAGAATAGTGGTATTTTTCTGAGAGGGAGCCAAGGTTTTTGTGCTCTTGCCAGAGCTGGGAGGCCAGCAGGAGCTCCCTGGTGTCTGGGAAGCCCTGTGCCTGTGAAGAGGTACAGGCATGGCAGAGATGCTGGGTCTCCTCTAGGTGACTGACACCCACCCCCTGGAGACCACAAACCTCCTCTTCTACTTCCTCTTCCCTCCATGCCTACTGCTGTTGGTAGCAGGATCCCAGACAGCAGGTTTAGGGACATATTTGAGCCATTCCTGCTTATTAACGATATTCCGTACATGGCGGGAGCTTGTCCTCTTCAAGTGCTTGGAAATTTTGTGTGGGTGACCCTCTGCAGTCTACATGTGAGTCCCCCTGATGTCCCTCCTGAGAGATGGATGGGTTACATATGCCATGGCTGTGCTGGCCACAGTGCGGGCTTGGCATTGTCAGCTGGCAGTTTTGCTCCATAAGCCCTTCCCTCTGGACAGCTCTGGCTGAAAGCTACCTGGAGGAGGAAGGCCTTTTCTTGCTATTTTTTCTTTTTTCACCCCCCTGCTCTCTAAGTCCATAGTCCCATTCTCTTAAAAATCCTTTAATAATTTTATCCAAACCAAGTGGGTATTTTTGGTTTGGGGTTTGTTTGTTTGTTTATTTACTATTATTTTTGGATACAAACTCTCCAGGACTAGTTGTCCTGTGCAGTCAGTAGGGAAGCTATGAAGATTTTCTGAAGATTTGCTAAGACCATGCTTTACTGGGACCATGTGGTAGAAAGGTTCATGACCTGATTGACTTGGAATACTGCTTTCTGTCATTCCTCATCAACCTTTCCCTGTGTTTATATGGTTTTTTAAGGAGCTGGGCAAAAAGCAAGCTCAACCAACCAATCAACCAACCAACCAAAGGCCAGGACTGGAAAAACTCTTCAGATTAGAAAAAATGCATGGGCTTGGAAACCAGATGTGGTTTTATTTGAAACAAAATCACAGTTTATCTGGAGGAGTTCTTTTTTTTTTTTTTTTTTTTTTTTTTAACAGATGAAACAGGTTCAATATTTAAGGACTTGTAAGACTGGTAAGGAATCCTATCTTGTGACCACTTTAAGACAGTGCTGTAATAGTGATAGGAAATGTCCTCTGTACCTTTCCTTTCCAAAGGACCCCCGTTCTCCAAGTAAACTATATATAAAATGAGGTCTGTGACTGCTGTGCATCCCCAACCAGTTTGTGCTTTCATGTTAATGATACCATCTGCGTAGGGCAGCTCAGTCCTTGGTGGCCACTTCCAGTCTGAGTGGGAGAGCACTGGATCAAGCTTGCTACCATGGGATGGCAGTTCTGACCAACATGAGATGCGTGGAGCAGAAAAAAACTTTGAGATCCTTTTCCTGAAGGAAAGATGAAATTTTGTTCTCGTTGGCCTCATCATCAGAGACTGTCTGGTATGTCAGCTGGAACAGAGGATGGATCCCCACTGAGCACTAAATGTTTGACTGCTCTTGTACCAAAACGAAGGCAGATGCATTTGAAGAAGTTTGTATGATGACTGCTTGCTGTTTCTTCTGGCTCTGAATGTATTGTTCACCAGAGTTAAATTCATAAAAATGCGTAAGTTGCAGATGGGGAAGTGATAGAGGAAATGCATCACTCAAATATGTGCAACTGACTTCAAGGAAAAAAGCCACTCAGTGGGAAAGATAAGAAATGTTCAAGAGTTTTTTGTGGAAGAGAAGAACCCTAGGTATCTCTACCACGGCCAGGTTGGATGAGGCTTTAAACAACTTGGTCTAGTGGAAGGTGTCCCTGCCCGTGGCGAGTGGGTTGGAACTAGAGCATCTTTAAGATCCCTTCCAAGCCAAACGGTTCTATGATTCTATGACGTATTTCACTATTTGAGTGATAAGGACAGGAAGATATGTGGCTGGCTGAGCAGACTGAGATATCGATCTAGTATTGTATTGTGTTTTCTTATGATATAGGATAATGATACATTATCTTTCACTTCAGGAAATAATGGCTCAAAAGGTTCTTGAGCAAAGAGGCTGTTGACTGTAGAAATAAAATTAAATTGAAGTTAGATGAAACTGGCTGGAAGAGATCCTGGAATTTAAAAGGGCTATTGTAAAGTAAGTGTTGGCACTTTTTCAGTGAGGGTGTGCCACCCTGTAGCCTTTTTTTCCTAAATTAGAGGTTGCATGTGCCAGTAGAAAGTGAGTGGAAGCTGAGAGCTGCTGCCTTTTACAGAGTCCGCAGAATGCTACAAGGTCCAGCTTTGGGTGTGTCCGCTGGAATGTTTGGGATCCGTCCTGGGAGGCTTGTGCTGCACACTGCCACCACTGGTTGTGCAGAACTCTGTGGTGCTCAAAACAGATAGACTATGGAATAACTTACTGTTTCTTCACAGATTAGTCTTCATAAAGTAGATGTCCCACACGTCATGCCTTTGTCTGTTTCTAACAGGCTCCGAGTTTTATGCCTGTCCTATTTCAGATAAGACATTACCAAGGAAGATGGTGAAAAGGTTGTGCATTGACTCCATAGTACTTTGAGCCCTCTCAGAGTAGCATCGCTCACCCACCATGGTGGCATTTATCTGAATGTATTGGTGGTGTGGTAAACAATTTATGGGAGATGTTATTAGCACCTTGAAAATCCCTAGGACAGCTGACCACAGCCTTTTATAATCTATCATAGAATAGCCTTCTGTTCACTAAAGTGTGAAAATTATTGGTTTGCATGTAGGCTTCCTTATTAAAAAAAACCAATCTCTGGTTTGGTAAATGTCATTATTATTTTAATCAAATTAAGCTTCCTTTACCATTTTTGCAATCTGCTATAAAGAAAAATCCACCTTTGTTTAGCATTCTTTCTTTAAACTTTCTCAATCTTCATGGTCCAGAGCACAGCTGGGGAGGAACAAGAGAAGGGAGTTAAAAGTGGACACTTTCTTCTAACTACTCTGCTTTTCTTTTTAAGAACTTCTAATGAGAATCCTTCATTTTTCAATAGCAACCCATGTCTTTCATTTTCCTGCATTCGTTTCTCCTGGCCAAAGCATGCCATTAAAGAATAATAATGTTCATGGCATTCTGTGTATTTTTAAATGCAAAGAAATGGTTGGACTCAAGAATAGCATGATTGTAAAGCTTTGACTCTCTTTGTAGGTGCACATGCATTTGATAATGCGAGGTCTGAACTGTACTTACAGCTTTCTTATATCAGCTGGCAGTCCCTTTGAAGGGACACTTGTCATTTTTCTTTTATTTTGTTTGCCTCTGCCCAGCGGCAGCATGTATTAAAAATAATAATAAGTGCTTCCACCAATGCCTGATGGGACAGCTTGGTAGTTTAGTTATCAGATGTAGAAATAACGGGCATTTTCAAAACTTAGGACTCAAACGCCCCTCAGGATCTGTCTCCTTAATACTGGTGTTATTTCATTAGGTTGGGAATTTTTCCTGCAGCATATGAGTCCTGATCAGTCCAGGAGCTTTCAGTACTGGGTTTCAATGCATCTCTGAGTCTTGTGGAAATGTTGGCCAGGCTTTCTTCACTGGAACAAACACACCATTTCTGTGCTTCACAGCTTAAGAGTTGGTAAGGAAGATGCCTTCACAGGAGCTCTAGGCTTCCTGCCATCTAATTTTAGGGCAGCTTGAAAAGCAAACATTTAGTAGAAACAAATGAATTGAACTCAGTCAGCAAAGGAATTGGCTACCAAAAAAGGGAGGGAAAAAAAAGGACAGATCTTGGTATTAGTCCTGTGTCAATAAATCACATGTCATATCAAGTTTCAAATATTGATGATTATTTTCTTTGACTGTCTCTTGATGTCCATTTTCTGAAGTTGAGACAGAGACAGGAGAGTAGAACTGCCAAGAATTTCTTTCTTGACTTCATTTTCCTCAACTGAGAAAGCTAATTGTATCTCTTTCTGAACCACTTAATTCACTGCCTGTCATGCTCTTCTCTCAGTGTAAACTTCCTTGGGGCTATCGCCACAGTCCCAGCAGAGGAGGAAATTAGGGTCTCTAACAGAAATAACCTACAGCTTACATAGCATAAACAAATATTGGAAAGCAAACACTGACAGGTTTGGGAAAACTGTTTTTTTTTAAAAAAGGAAAGTAATAAAAAAGAAAAGATTAAATGCAAACATTGTGCCCTGCAGTGTTTAAAACACTTCCTTATAGTCTGTCAGGCTACATGTTCAGGACCTTTGATCAGGATGGAGGCTGTTTATTTCCTGTACAAACCAGCTTATACATTGATCAATGCATTGTTGATATAGTGAAGGTATTCATTCCCTTTACTGGCCTCTTTGAGAGGCCTTGGACTTCACAACAGTATTGTGAGCATTAACATGGGTATCTGAGTCAAGGAGAAAATGCAAAGAGAAACAAGAGGATGGAGTTCATCACCTATTTAAGGGAAGAATGCTTGGAGAGGTTTCTGTGGAAAGAAATGGAATGGGGTGAAGGTTGTTCACACTTAGAAGAGACCATTTGGGAACCATTGGCTTAAATAATCAACCATTTTTCTTGCTATACTGGGAGGATCTGCTGCAAGACTCCTGTAATACGAGTTGTTTCTGACTGGTCAGAACCTGTGGGAGGGGGAAGGCATTAACACTAAAAGAAACCAACAAAACAACAAAAAAGCCTTTAAAATATACCATCTGCCTTAAAACTTTGCTGCATTTTGGTGCAAAAACTTAGCTTTTTCCTCAGGGTGGACCTGAATGCGGAGTTATGCAAAGAATAACCTTAACTTTGTATGCACAGTAATGGGATCTAAAATAACTATTATTAGAAAGGCAAACTTGCTTAGCTGAAAAGTGAAGGATTATTTACTTTTTGTCCCAGCTGTTTTAAGTCTGAGGCATCAGGCTTAAAGTGACCTGCTGGAGATCTGTAATGAAGCTGTGCAGTTTGCTGCCACTGGATGTTGTGGAGGCCAGAGGCTTTTGTGCCATCAGACAGCATCTCTACAAATTTATGAAATAGAAATCCATCAGATGCTTTTAAAAAGTGAAAAATCCCCTCCAGTTCCTGAAATGTGGGAGCTGCAAATTGCTCTGTTGCTGTCTATAGTTACTACAGTGGATTTTGCCTGGTTTTACTCCACCATACACATTTTGTTGTGGACCACTATCAGGCAGTATTTGGGTTAGGGAAACCTTTGGCCTGACCTCTGTCAGTCATTCCTGTGACTCATGGAGCAAAGGTTAACTGCAAACCACACTTTGGGAACCTCCGATCCCCACTCATTTTTAACAGAGCAGTAATTCAATAATATTATGGTTACTTGGACTGCAACTGGGTGGGATGAATTCAGTTTTCCGTCTCAGTCCACACGCTTCCTTTGTCACATAAAGTTCCTTTCCATCTTTGTGAAGCACTCCGTAAAACGTGAATAATGGTTCTTCTCTGTATGTGTGCGTTATTTCACCTAAAAAACAGCCTCACAGCATGTATTTGAGCTCTGCTTTGGGGTTAGTGGGCATTAAATTTCGATACTGTTACCCCACCAAGAGGAGCAGGAGGTGAATTTCCTTCATCCGTCATCTTCCTCGGAACGAGTGATGCAGAGTAGGAGCCTCCTGTTTGCAGAGAGGGCAAGCTGTTATCTGTTAATATGGCAGCATTTCGCCAGATGATTAGACTGTCAGAATTGCAGCAATTTGAACACGCTGAGCAAGCTTTTATATACACAGGAACAAGATGCCGGCGTTGGATTGCTGAAGAGGAGTAACATGCACTGGAGATTGACAGGTGCTTGGCAAACCCATGTTCCTGGGGCTCATCAGACATTCACGGCTCTTACGCGATGCTGGTGAAGAGCATACTCAAGTGGCTTCATCATAGCCGGGGTGACATTTGGTGACATGCAGTTAGGCCTGTCATGTTTTTTTGGGGATGAATTCATTTTCACAATATTTGAATGGAATCCATTTATGCAGAGTGGAAATATTCTGGCATATGCAAGTGATTTCAAGACTAATATTTTTGGTCCATCTTGTATTTGGTGACAAAAGTGTAATTAGCTGCACTTAGCCATGTGCTATTTTATGGACTAGTTTTCTGGATTTCTGTGCTCCTTGCTGGCTCTGTTGCTCCTCTGCTCCCTCCTGATGAACATAGCTACAACTGTTGGGATGAGGAGGAGGGAGCACAGGTACACTTAGCAGTTTCCTGTGATCATAACTGGGGCTCCAAACAAATGTGTCTGCTGGGAAAAGCTGGCTTTCTCTCTCCCTCCAGCAGCTGGAGAGTTCACATTGCATTAAACAGAGGCTTGCACACTAAGTGGTTTTTGATCCTCTCATACGCTCTGCTTCAGAAGTGGAGTGTATTATTCTCTACCAGGTTAGCTGGTTGTTCTGCTTTGGTCTTGCTGAAGACAAGTGTTGGGAATTGGGTGGTTTAGGTATTTGTTTTCCTTGAACTCAGAAGATGACTGTGGGTTTGATCCTGCATTGCATCTGAGCTGAACTCAGGTTTAGGATGGGTTAGAAGTCTGTTAGGAATTCTCTTAGGAGCTTTAGCTTGTTCTTCAGCTGTCTGTGACAGAGGTGTGCAGAAAGTAGGATTTAACTGTATAGGAAATGCTTCTATGCTGTGCCACACAACCTGAAGCTGGGTGGAAGCTCCTTGGCCCTGTTCTATTGATCAGTGGTGTGTAACCTTTGTGCCTCTAATAACTAATGAAGAAGACCTTTTGCAGTAAACTGGTGCAAAGTGTGTGGTCCTTGCAGTAGGTGAGATGCGAGTTGGAGCAGGAATGCAGAAAGGCAAATGCTCTTTGACATTTTGTCCTGCTTCTGCGTGGGAGCATCCTGAGAGCAACTGATGTGAAACACACATTTAGCAGCTTGGGTAGGGGTAAATCTATCTGTAGTCCTAGTCACACCCAAGTGCTAATGGTTGTTTGCTGAAAGGTGTGTGCAGCTGTGGAAAACAGGATGAACAAAGTAGTTTCCAAATGTTCTTCTGCAGCTTGTGCCTCAGTCTTAATGCATGCTCTGGCTTAGGCTCCGTTTAAGACTTACCCCTTGGAGACAGGCTGGCAGGGCTCAGGTGTACTGCAGGTGCAGGTACTGACAGGTGGAGGCTCAGGGCAAACCCATTTCAGGTTGGCCTGAAGCAGCATGCCAGGGGAAGAAGTATTGTGAAACTCTATTTTAGCTATTTGCTTCTGTGTCTTTGAGAGAAGGTGATCATGAATGTAGACCTAAATCCTCTTCTTCTTCTTTTTTTTTTTTTTCCCAGTGCAGTACTGTTATGATTAAAAAAAACACCCCCAAAAGCCTCATATAAACTTCCGAAGTGCCTATCACAAGGTAAGGATAAAAAAAAGGTTTCTTATTGTTAAAATGGGTATTTTGAGAGTACCATCAAGGCATTTTGGAGAATAGAGGTGTTTTATTTTTAATGAGAAGAACTAAAGAATAAAAAATGGTAGCCTTGGAGAATTGCAGATCAAAGGTTTCTTCATTGTAAAACAAATGAAAGGTTTCAGTCCTAGAAGTGATGAATAAATTGATAAATTTTTAATAGGAAGAACAGGCTATAAATGGTAATTTAATTCTTAGGGGGAGAGAATCATTTAAGCACTGTTTAAAAAGTCCAGATTTTTTTCCTGTGGAGATTATAATGATAACTGAGGGGAGGACTGGGAGAGTGCGCAGTGTGGCCAGGGCTGCTGTGCTCAGTGCTGCTTGCACTCACTGCAGTGCTCATGTCCTTCCCAGAGGTGGGAAGTGGATGCCTGTCTGCTTCTTGCAGAAGCTTGGTTGTGCCCTTTTCCTTTTCCCAGGTCCATTTGGGGACCTCAGCCTTGGGGGAGGGGGGAAGTGAATGCTTAAAATAAGAGTTCAGACTTATCAATGTGCCCATACTCACAGCTCCCCTGTGCCTCAGCTTTGCAAGAGGCAGAGCCCAGGGAGGAAATTGTTGGGACCGAGTGTCCCCTGCCCCAAGCCACCCCTCTGCTCAGTGACAGGGATGTGTGGGGGTGTGGGATTGAAAATGGACCCTCGTGGAAGGAGTAGATTGGGATTCTGGTGCAGAGAGGTCTCAGGCAGCATGGGGCAGGCAGGAGGCTGGGGCAGGAAGGGCAGAGCTGGGAGAGGAGGACCATGGCCTTTGTGGGATAAAGCAGGAATTACAAAGTGTAGGCTCGGGAAGGGGCACTTAATGGCATTTGCCCAGGGCAGCTCACTGCTACCAAAATGACAGGATGATGGGTGCTGCCAAATTTGCCTAATAGCGCCGCTAATAAAGGCCTTGAGGTGCCTGCTGATGGCTTCTCCATCGCCCACTGCACACAGCCCCTGCATTGGGCTCATCCTCCTCTCTGTAGCTGTGACCCACTTTTCACTTCCTAAACCCGATTTTATTTGTCATTTGTGGGGTAGCCTGGCCCAGCTCTGCAGGGGAACCCTGTCAGCTCCTATATGGTGATCCTGCATGGCCAGTGGCTGGGACCACAACCCACTGCTATGTCCCTGCCTGGGCTGTGCCCTGGCACATCTGAGCTGCCAGGATCCCAGTCTGCGTCTTCCAGTGATGCTGTCACGCTCCCTAACTTTTTCCCCTTCCTTGGCAGTGTTTTGAAATTTAAAATAAAAAAAAATAGTGGAAAAAAGGAAATATTTGCCTCTTGCTTGACATTAATTCCCTGATTCTAATCTTTATTCATGTTTCCATCCCCCACCAGTTCTCACCCCTTGCTCTCCTGTCACACCTCTCCCAAGCCTGGTGGATGAAGAAGCTCCACCATAGCCCTTGTGTATGGAGATGGACTCGCTTCACAGACCCAGGTGGCTGAGCCATGCCTCATGCCCCGGGTAACAACTATTTTGGAGAGAGAAATGTGCTACTGCTCGCACTAGAGATTGAATTCTAATTTCTTTCTGACCCCTTAGAGCAATGCAGGAAACAAAATTAGTTGTATTTGCAAGGTTCAGAACAGGATCTGTTTTACAAGTGGCTGTCTCTGTCACAGTTGAATATCTTTAATACTTTCGACGAAAAAAAAAGCATGAAATGAGCACTTTGACTTTAAAAAGTTTGCTAAGAAAAGGTCGTGGTTTTGACGAATGTTGCGTTCTTGTATCAGTTTATACTGAAGTGACTTAGAAGGCATGATGGGACTTGTTAGTCATGAGTATAATTTTTTGGTCAGCTTTCAGCTTACAGGGAGTCACAAATGTATGTGTGCATTCAGACCTTTGCTGTGTCACTGGATTCCTGATGATACGCCTAAGCTCTAACAGCTGGGCACAGTGGTAGAAAGCTCCAAACTGAGAAGCAGGGTTGAGCTCTCCGAGTTTAACCCTGTGGGGACTGCAGGTGGACAGTGCTAATACTGTGAGAAATTCTAAGAGTTTTGTTTGAAGCAGCACTGCTTCCCTCCCCCCCTTGCACCCTTACCGCAGTCCAGATAATGAAAGGTGCACTGATAAGGTTTCATAATTTAATTTCTTAGCTTGCATCAACTTCAGTGAATAATTCAGTGTTATCATTAAGAGTGTAACTGAAGTTGATTCCACCGTGCTGACCAGAATTTTATTTTTCAGCCCTCCCGAGGTTTGACCAAATGTTTGTTTCAGGTGGATTCTCCCATCCCTTTTAAGTACTCTTCAGATTTACTTTGTATGGCTGTTCCAACTGGTTGTTGTTAGCCTGAAATCAAGCCTAAATCCTGAAGAAGGTTAAACAGTAATGTCTGGAGGTTGCATTGGTGCAAGAGTGGTTCACCTTGGGAAATTCATATCTATATCTAGCTCACTGTTCTCTTTAAGAGCTTATGGGTCTGATTCAACCTCGTGTTTATTTTGCAGCATTGCTTTGGGTAGAGCTGCTGCTGTTTTTCACTGATGTGTGAGATCAGAGCATGCCTTGTGGAGTTTAACTCTTTGCACTCACAGCAATAAGCTTCTGAGAGCTCTGTGAGCCAATTTTCAGCCAAATGGTATTTGCTGCTCCCGTTTTTCCCCTGCCTCTTTATCAGGGCAGCAGAGAGAACTCAAACCTCTGGAGAGATGGCAGTGAATGCTCAGAAGGAGCCCAGGCTTCTCAGTGTACACTTTTCATCAAACAGGCTTGTATGAATCCACACATTTATGCAAATTTCATTCAGTTTTGACCCAGTGAAAGGTTTTGCTTCAGCAGAGAAACAAACCCTTTAAATCTCATCAGCTTGGATGTTTTAACAGTGCTAATGCACACAAACCTGAACGTTGCATTGTCCACAGTTCCGTCCTTTCCCAGAAGCCTGGCTGAGAGAAATGTGCAGCACAGCGAGAGTTGAGAGTTTCTACAATGTATGTGAGGAGGTTATTATCTTGAGTATATTTTAA
>VZRQ01003261.1:439334-529690 GCA_013397975.1 Machaerirhynchus nigripectus | reverse complement strand
TGTTTTAAAGGAAGTTTGAAAAGTTTCTTTTTCTGGCAGCATAGAAATACCTGGATTCAGATGGTTAGGAGTTTAATTTGCTGGCCCTGAAATACTTGCCTTCGCTAACACTGCACTCTAGTGACTTGCACCATTGTGTTTGCTGTGCTCGCTCTTATCTTCCAGATTTGTGTGCCCCTAGATATTGCTTGTTCAGCTGCTGCTGTTCAGCTTAGCTTTTCAAATTCTGGTTTCCTGTCCATGCTCTAGCCTTCTGCTCATAGCAGAGGTTGAGCTCCTCCATTTTTTTTCTGTCCCTCTTAGACCTGTCCAAGAGAGCTGTGAATCTACCTGTGCTGAATGTGTGGCATTGATGCCAAAACTGCTAATGCCACTTAATTCCAACTCCAGCAGTGATGGCAAAGGAATAACTGAAGGATTGCACAGTTAGTGCTGGACAGAGCATCACTTAGTGATGTGAACTGCGTTTCTGACTTGGCTGGAAGAGGCTTTCAATAGCTACTAGCTCTCCTACACTTGCAAAGGGCTGTGTGGTTTATTTGCTTTATTGTGGTATTGGTTTTGAATAACTCCACATGAGTTTAAAGCTTAGGAAATGGAGAAAATGTAAAGGGAATTACAGGAGGTGTGACAGTCAATCAGATGGCATGTGGAAATGAAAACTGACAGGAAAAGAGGTCATAGCCATCAACATTATTATAGCAATGTGCAGAGATAAATCCAGAATCCATGTTGTAAAACTGTTCCTTCAATTGGAAAATGGGGAATTTCTTGGCACAATACTTCAAATGCTGGAAATGTAAGGTATGTAGAAAGAAATGGTATTTTTCTTTTGTATACACTCTCCTATGGGCTAGCAAATGTGACGACTTCTGTTCATTTAAAAGGACATTTTATTACCAGTTTTATGGCTTAAGTTTCCAAAGTTAAATCCTTTATTTGTATAGCTGAGATTAGATTAAATTTGATATTCATCCTTAACACAATTGGTAAATTTGAATCTTTGTTCTTAGTAGTCAGAGAATCACAGACTGACTGAGGTGTAAGGCACCTCTGAAGGCTGTCTAGTCCAAGGCTCTGCTCAGAGCAGGGCAAGTGAGGGCAGGATGCTCACAGCCATGAGCAGTTGAACTTGGAACATTTGCATGGAGGGAGACTCCATAATCTCTCTGGGTAACCTGTGCCAGTGCCTGACCACCTTCATGGTGGAAAAGTCATTGTTTTTTCCTTACATTTAAAAAGAGTTTCTTGTATTTCAATTTGTGCCCGTTGTGTCTTGGCCATAATAATATTCCTCATACAAATAATTTGTATTCAACCTTTTGTTAAATTATATTGGCTCATTCATCCTTGTAATTTCCTGAAAAATAGAATTATTTTTTTCATAGGGAATGTGGCTGAATCAGGGTAGAAATATTTTTTTTCCAGAAGTAAAAATGTGAAGTTAGGTCTTCAAAAACTAGTGTATATCATTGAATAAGAACTCTCACCACTTCCCCCCTCTCCCCAGTTTTATATGTGAGAGGGTTGTTGATCCCCCACCACCCCATTAAGGGTTATATTTATGACCAAATAATATTTTATAGGATCTTTATTATAAGTTGCCTCTTCAGTGGATGTATTATGTCATAAAATTTACTAGATACAAGATCAGATTTCTGATTTTTTAAGAGTGTCATAAAAAATAAAACTTCTGTGCAGAAAAATGAAAGGCAGTAACAGCAGTAAGATCTGAAGCCTCTTTCCCCACTTTCCTCTTCCTTAATTAACTTAAAATTGCACTGGACAATCCTCAAGTAATGTGCAAAAGTGTCATTTAATAGATAGAAATTATTAAGAAACTTTCAGCTGTCCTCTGGGAATATTGCCTCAGTGCTTCTGTGTTCTTAAGGCTGCCAAAAATATCCCCAGTAATTCTCAAACTCTTTTGGCAGATGAAAGCAGAATGACTGGTTTTACAACAATCAAGATCAGATGGTGGCAGATCTATCACACACTTTTCTATATTAAGAAATATGTACACTGGGAAATAAGCCGTGATCATATGTTCCTTTTCTTTCCATCAGTTTGTTGCTAGCGAGTTACTGTTAGCATTAGCGTCTGTGAAAGATGGAAGACAGTAAGAGTTCAAATCAGTCGTGCTCTACGTGCTTTTTATTTCAAATATTCTTAGTGTGGTTTCACTGCTGTCTCAGGGAAAAAAAAAAAAAGTTCAGTTTTCTCTTTCACCTGATACTGAGAAACTGTCAGATACACTTTGATACTTCCGTGGCTTGAGACAGCGGTGACCACAAAGAAAAATACACCTTTCCTGGTAAGTCTTTGTTTTTTTCAGTGAGAGGTGATCTTATACTGTTGGCAAGAGAGACTGCCTTTGTTCTGCTAATATGTATCATTTTAGCCATGGATGAGTCTTGGGAAACAAAAGCATTTAATTTTCTATCCCAACCAAGCGATCTTGTGAGAAACCACAGCTAATACCACAGAACATTTGTGCTGCATTTGCAGGAACGACCTTGGTTCTTTTTGTATTTGCCTGTTTCTTTTAAGGAATTCCTACCCCTTTCTTTGTCATTTTTGTTTTAATAAGGGTTTTGTTCTTAGAAATTGCTCTTACATTTTTCTTGTCGTTACCTTTATCTTTGAGCAGTTTTCCAGTCCATCAGAAGCAGTTGTAAGGTTGCTTCTGCACCAACTTTAAGCCTGATAACATGCCTGTAAAATCCGAATTCCATTCATGCTGAAAATGCAAAACCTCCTCTTGTCAGGGTGTGCAGTCAGTCTTGCTGATGTTTGCTACCATCACAGTGATTTGAGTCATCTCCTGTTTGGGGATGAGATTTCACTGGCTAAAATGGACAGTAGTATCTGCACCCAATCTTAAATCAGGATGACCCTTGTCTTCCTTCATTGTCTTGAGCCAGACTCCATGTCCAGTCAGGCATCCTCTAGTCAAAGATAAATGAATTGGCTTAGATCTGAAAACTCTGTATGAGGAGTCATCCTAGTCCCAGTTCCTTTAGGTAGTTCGTTCCACAGCTACAATTCAAAGCTTGACTTTTGGCCTATCCGTCTTGTTTACAAGTCTACATGTGATATAATAAAAGGATTCAAAAATTCCTTTTCCTTTAGCTGGAGCTTTGTAATATAAGCTATAATTACTTTCCTCTGTTATAAAGAACCCAGGTCTGGATTCAGGAAACAGGGATGCTGCGAGAGCCCAGAAGGTTGATGGTTTGTTATAATTATTCGGGAGTCTGTTGATGGGAATGCCTGCCCTGGCGTTCCCAGCATCTGGCCTGTGTCAGGCTGAGAGGGAAGCTCCATCCGTTTTTTTCTCTTCTTTTTTTTCCTTCTGATCCAGAGGATAGCCGCAGGAGAATACCTCCCTGGCTCCCAGCCAGACCCCGGAGCGGTGCTGCTCTCCCCTCGCTTTCCCCACGCGGTTTGTGCCTTGGCTCTGCCATCTCCTTAGCAACTCGGAGCACACCAGCAGCACACAGCCACACAGCCCCCGGGAGCTGCAGCTCTATTTATAGGCAGCCGAGCCTGGATGAAAATTTCCAGAATGCTCTGGTAAGGCCTCTACGGGCACAAAAAACTTATGGGTCCTGCTAAAGGATCTGGCTTGGCGCCGTATCTCAAAGTCCTGCCCTTTGCAGGACGCTCAGCCTTTGCAGTAAAACACACTCACTCTGATACATAGCGAGGATTTGCTGTTTACATAGCTGCTAATTAACCTTTCAGGAATCATGTTCTCTGTAACCCAGGTTAGGATGTGAAATGCAGGTGCAAAAACAACAGCCTGGGGTAAAATCATGTTGTAACAGGCAAAGTCTCAGGGATGATGCTGTGTCTGTGATGTTTTGGTTGTGGGTGTTTTTTTTTTATTTCAGGTATATGGCTTAGTGAAATCTTATAAAACAGGAGAGGAAAATATTTTTTCTGAGCTTTGTGGTTAGGTTTTTCTTTTTTTAATTATGTTTCTTCAGGCTGAATTCTACATCAAAACCAAGACTTAATCACTGGTTATATTGCTTACTGTTGTTCTGCGAAGGCTTATTGATTCAAGCATTTCCCTTAGTCATATGGCTGAGAAATCAAGTAAAGTGTGTGTGGTGGTGCTGCTAAGAATGACTCCAAGTACTAAAGAAATAAATGATAATCCATTAGAATGGGTTGGTTGATGACCTTGAGTAGGACACCTGTTTTCATGTATACTGAGCTGAAACTGTGAAATGCCCATGAAGGACTTCAGTATTTATTGGCAGATAATACTGTCTAAGTGAATCTGATGAGCTTTTTGAAGATCCTGAAGTTCCTATATCTAGTTGTAAGAAAACTTTGTACTTTTTTATCTGGGCAAAATCATAATTAAAGATTTCCATAGGGGAGTGAGTTTTTTTCTTTTCTTTAATCCTTTTATCTGGACCTCGTATACCAGCGTAGGAGAATTTTGTATCCTGATCCCAGGGCATCCCTCCCAGATTTCCCTCGTAACCTGCATTCCCTGCAAATGACTGCTAATGGGAATAGCCTTGGTGGGAAATGTCACTCCGCTTTTGAAATACTCTTTGATGTCTCAAAGTCCTGGCTGGAATTGTTCTCCTGGCCACCATGGTGAGAAAATAATGCCTGTCTTAGACTGGAGTAGGAGCAAGGAAAGTCCAAAGCAGCATTTCACCTACTCCAGTTGGTAGGAATATAGGAATTACATGCTTTTGTGTGTGCTTCTACATGCAAGGAGAACATGGTGAGGTGAAGACATGCACTGTATAGGCAGGCTGATTGACAGCCCAGCTGGTGCAAATCAGTAATTGGAAATTCATTGCACATAAATCTTCTAGTACTTACCGTGATACATGGGAAGGGGAATATCTGAGCTCTGAAGCAGTTAACTCTTTCAGGGCCATCTGTGAAGATGTTCAGCTTTCAAAGTAGCAAGACTGTTCAAGTATTTCTCTTTAAATCCGTCATTTTTTGTTGTAGCAAGAAGAGTGCTGGTGGAGGAAAAAGCCACCACCATGTGCTTCAGTTGATAGAATTTAGGTGAACAGCCTTAAATATTTAATATTTACTTCTTTTACCGTGCAGCTTCAGATTGTCTTGGAAAATCGTCTTTGTATTTGGTGGTGAACACATTTTTGCCTTTACAGAATGCATCTTGCACATGTTGCCTGCCAATTTCATGTCTGATTTACCTGATTTGTGTCTCCACATTGGTGGGCTTATTGTATGTTTGTCCATGTGCCAGCAGACTCTGCAACTGTATTTTAAGAGGTCTGTTCATGTCTAAATATTTATATTCTTTTCCATGAGGCTGAGACTGATTGTATGTGCTAGCAACTTCATCCCTGCACCCCCCTTCTTCCCCCAGTCCAAGTGTGTGGTTTTGGTATGTTTTCCTTCTCGCTTGATTTCAACACTCTGGTGATTTCCACAATACAGTTTTGAATGTATAATCGGATTCTGGTGACCACATTTTTTCTCATTTATTTTGGACTGCCTCTGTTCTGTTACACACATATTTGTCTCTTCATTAATGTCACTGTGAATTACAGATGAGAGGCTAAGTGTGGATAAATTAGTAACTACACGAAACGGAAGGAGGCATTTAACTTTGTGAATTATTTGTGTGGGCACAGGACAGCTAATGAATACCTGAGGATCTGAACAAACAAGCAGTGCCAGCGTTCAGGGCTCTGCTGAGTTTGAAGCTCACCGGCTCAGCATGGTGGCTGGGAAGGGTGGGGGACAGTGCAACCCTGCTGGGTTATAAGGCCCACTCTTCTGGCAAGTGCTATGAGTAGATGGAAGTGCTGGTTGTGGTTTTGGAGCCAAAAGTCGTGCTTGCCTCTAAGGGAACAGTTGTCTGTGTACAGTAAATAGAAAACTGAATAGTTTACATCTCAGTCCATAATGTATTGAGACTTCTCTTGACCCTTAAAATGGTGTAAAGCAGTCTGGAATGGTGTTTCTTGCTGTAAAAATACAGTGCTTGGATGAAAGCCTTCCTTCAGGATGGGCCATGTTCTCTGCTTCACTGCCTGTGGTAACACTTTATTCATTTATGTCAGGAGAAAACCTTTTGTCTTCAGCTGAACAACTTCTGCTTTGCTCGCGGTGCCCTGCAGAAACATTACAAGAGGTTTCCTTGAAGGGAAGCACTTGGCTATTTTCTAAGCTCACTTTCAAAGTACTCTGAATTAATTATAAATGAGTAAAGCTGTCTGGCTCTTGATTACACAATTGCCTATCCTAGATTCTCTCTAATGAAATGTAAGCTGGCCCAATCGCAGTAAAATGGGAGGTGCTTTCTCTCCCTTCCTATCTTATGATCTGAGCTATTCTCAGATCTACTGTTCTGATTTTTTTTAGGCTGCAATTCTGCCAGCCTTACATTTCCTCCCCTCTCTCCTTGCTACCTTATTTTTATTAGGCTTTTCTTTTGGCTGCACTTAAGCCCATACCCTGTTATAATTTCCATGGAAAGTAGTTAACATACATTGATACAGTGCCTTTTTGCACTGAACTAACGCAATGCATTTTATTTATTTAAAGGATTCTAAGTGCCTATAGTGTCTAAGTGTTTGACAAACACATAAAAATACACAGAAGTCAAGCACTTAGCTGCCTCAAGAGGATGGGTTTCCCTCTGTCTCTGCCAGGAACATCCATAAACCCTATTATTCATGTACCATGTAGCTTGGTAACAATTAAACTGAAGTCTTTGCTTTCTATGTGGTGAACCCTGACCTCTTGTCTCCATCATTTGCCACGGCTTGCACCTCACAGGACATGCTGCATTTTATCCCATTTTTCTTTTTCTGTCCTCTTTTTTGTATAGTGCTGGATATTATGGGCTGTGTAGTTCTGACTTTTGTCACATTTTCACTAGGTTTACCACCTTCAGATGGGGTGGGAAATGGCTCAGTGCAAGTGACATGGATGTCTTTTGCTCTGACATTTTTATTCTTTTTAAAATATCAGAAGTTAAGGAGCTGTGAAGTCTGAGTTTGAACTTTAATAGGGTGCATAAGCTACAGACCCCAACCTACGTTTTGGAGTAGAGATCATTGAGCCCTGGCACAAGTGAACCATGGCGCACATGGTGGAGATGGTGCTGCTCTGTCTTCTGCCCACTGAGCCTCCTGCCACGGATGTCCAGCACTGCTCTTGACCTTTCTACTTGCTGAGGAAGGATGAGTTCAAAATGACTTAGGAAAGCGGCAACCAGGGCAATATGAATTTGTTCACCCCTGCTCCTCTCCCCTCTTCCTTGTGTTGGTTTAGGGAGTTGAAGACAGGCTAGGAAAACAGATGACGCTGTAAATTGTCTTCTCACGGCAATAGTATAGCATCTAAGGAAAATGGATTCTTCTGGGCTCTGTTTCTTTCATCTTTGCTGTAGATAGTAAACCAAGAGTTTGGAGGTCCTCCTGAGGCTGGCTGAGGATTGCCCTGAAAAGTAGACTGTACCTGCTGAGTTACCATCTTCCCTGCCTTTGGGATTTGAAGCCCAGGCTGATGAATGCCATTTAGTCCCAGAATTACCAGAGGGTTGATATATACCTATTACTGTGCCAGACTTGGGGTCGTGTACATTGACACTAAGTTGAAAGGGGAGATCTGAACTTCTATTATTTTATCTTTTTACTGGGACGTTCCTCTCTTCTACCAATCCACCAAGGTTAGACCATCCCAGTTGCCTTTTTCTAACAGGGTGCCACATTTTTTCATCTGCTCACTTCAGCTCCCTTTGCCAGGACTTCTAGCCCTGAAGCTGCTTTTGTGGAGCATCCCCAATCTTCAGGACTCATTCCCACAGCTGGTGCTTGGGTTTGATAAAGGTATCAGCCCTGAGAGTTTTAACCTTCAGCAATCATCGCAACCAGCCTTGTATCCTTTGAAGAAGTAGTCCTGAGCACAAGTTACATTAAACACCCATGCACGTTGCTTCAGAAGACCTTCCCAAAATGGATGGAAATTGTGACTTGATGGCATTTAGGAAATAGGGCAGAACTTGCAGAACATTTGTTCTGAGAATGACAGAAACTGTCAAAATTGTAAGACAATTACACTAATCCAACCTCTCCTAATAATGAGCACATCAGTCTGGCCATCCTGGAAACCTGTTAGAAATAGATGGTCTTTCAGAGTGATTTCTCTGTTTTCTCTTTCTTCCTCTCTAAATGGTAACTGAGACCTATATAGGCAAATCATAGAATGTGAAGCATTTCTGGGGGGAGGGTGGGCAGGGGAAGAGGGGAAAGGAGTGGGGAAGAGCTTTGATGAGAAAGTAATTTCCAAACCAGTGGAAAACAAGGCATCAGAAGAGAAAATTGTCTTTTTACCTATTTAATCTGGAAGTAACATACTTGAACTACAGCTTGACCTTCAGGGATGCCCCTCAAATGGGAGGGTGAGCTCAGTAATCACCCCCTCCTAGTGTGCCTGAAGATCCCCTACAAGTTGTATCTTTCCAGAATCTTCCCAGAAGGAAACTCTCAGAGGAGGTGTCCACATATAACAAGGAGTGGTTTTGACTACTCCGATGCAATGCATATTCTGAAAATACGTTGATGAGGGTTTTGACTGCATGACCGCAGTGACAGGGTTGTGGTGGTGGGCTGTGCCAACACACTTTGTGTTCTCTTGAGCTGGCTTGCAAAAGGTACTTAGAAAAGTTGCTGCTAAAATAAAACTGGAGAAGGAGTAAAGGATGCAAGCTTGCAGTGAGCGGGAGACAGAAATCCTAGGCGTTTGCGATCTCTTGCCAAATTTATCCATCTCTTTTCCCACATTCTCTCTCCATTTATGAGGAATGATGCTTAGCAGTTAGTTTCTGTCTTTGAAAGTAATAGATGTGAGCATCTGTCATGTGGCAGAGTTTTTCATTTGAACTGTTATTAGCATGTGTTGGAGATACATATTCAAGCAAAGTGACACTTAAAATACATTCTATGTTGTATGCCAATATCCTATAGAAAGGCCTGATGTATCAGTAACCAAAATTAGCAATGGAGCCATACCATCCTATAATCTTCTCAGTGAAATCACAGACCACTACATAGCAATTTTCTTAGGTACTTGTAATGCTCTTATGCATGCTTATTTTCCCTTCCCACTATCCCACGTAGCTGCTTCTTCAGTAGACTTTGGCTGGTGTGCCCTAACCAACACTGCAGGCTCTTTTGGCTCTGTTAAGATACAAGTCTCTCTCTGCTTTTGAGCCAGCTCTGTCCCTAAGCTGCCAAGCCAGAGCGGTGGGGGAAGGTTTCCTTGCTGCAGCGAAGGAACCAAAGTGTGGTAACTCAGTCTGCACTGGGAGAAGCAATTGAAGGTGTTGTATAGGAAATAGATCTATAGATCTATTTTCTATACATAGAAGACATAGATGTCTTCTGCTTGAGAAGAGCTCTGTCCTGTTCATGCTCAGTGTGAGCAGGATCAGGGACAGGGATGAGACATACATCATGGAACCCTAAACACCTGGTAGGATGGGCTGCATGAAGCTGGCAGCAGCAGCAGCAGCAGCGTTGCAGGCTCACCATGTAGACAGTGGGGCAGGCAGATGCCCCAGGGGCTGTACTGCTCTGTCTGTAGCTGCCTTCAGAATCAAAACCAAGCACAGCTGAGTAGTATAAATTTCTTTGATGTTATTTTTAATTTTATTTTTAATTCTGTTCATTCTAGAAAGAGCTCCTTCCTCACCAGTAAATTACAGATCTTTCTAATGCTACAGTCAGAAGCATGAAATATGTCCCAGCTGCTTTAACCAAGCTTGCCTGAGTGGTTGTGTCTGCCATGAAGCCAGGGTAACAGATGCTTTATCATGGTATGGTCAGTGGTCAGAGCCTCCTGGACCCTGATTAGATTTATGTGGTCTGTGCTGATATTTGTAGCTTCATTGGTGTGAACAGGAATGCTGTTCCGGCTTGTTTAAAATAAGTTTAGGTTTGCTTATTTGTGCTGCAGTCAGATTTTGGGTACAGTTTCATTCACCACCCTGCTCGTACAGAGCAAGAGCATCCCTGGTGGCAGTGGTAAGAAATAACTATTGTTTTCTAAGTTTGTGTTCTATCATATTTTGTAGGACCTTTCTCAGGAGGGTCTGTTTTGCAGACCCAGTGAATAACGACTTTAAAAATGTGAAAATTAGATCCAGTCAAGGTTGTTTGGCTACTTGAAATAAAGTGCCTTTAGAGAGTTTGTTAGCATCGTGAGGATGTAAACAAGACTTCCCGATTCCCAGTTCACCCAAGCACGGTTGCTTTGACATCGAGTACAGTGAGCCCCTCATGCCTAGCTGGGATTGTGAACACCTTCTGAAGAGCTGGGGCATGGCAGGGGATGCAGTGGGCACTGCCGCTCTGTTTGGGATTGTTGGACCTCCATTGTGGTGGATGCCGTCAGGGAGGTAATTACCCAGCCCCACAGACTGGCAGCTGCACATTAGAGAAACCCAATTTTCAAATAGGAAATTGGCCTTTTATCTTTGGTGCTTGCTACATAATGGTGCAGAGCATTAGTCAGCTGAACCTCACCATGGTTTACTGCCTGGTTGTAAATTGTAATTGGCTGACTAACCTTCTCTGATGTTAAGTGCCTTAAAAGGTTGTTTTTCTTTTATTTTAGTTTAGGTTTAGTTTCTAGCTTTATGTGTTCTTTCTGTTTATTCTGATACTAAAATGTAATTAGAAATTAAAAAGAACAAAGCAAACCTCCAACCCTCCTGAGGTACATTAACTTGAATCATCATCTCTTGAAAGTGTGTTTAATCCAGAGCTCTGCAACCTGATACACATCCCCTTCATTTGGTAAATATTTAAAATATCCGCAGACATTTTTTCACATTCTTTAGCAAAGACCACATCACCACGTGTTCAGCCTTGTTTTTGTTTTTTGAGTATTTATGTTATGAAGCCGAGGTATGTTAAATGTTTTCTTTTGTAATTTCTAGTACCTATTGTACTTTATGAAAACGGATATAAAGAGAAGAAAGGCTACCAATTTATTTCCCTTCTAATAATCAAAATGAGTATATTTGAAAGAAAATGTAAGCAACTTTAAATAGTGCCAAAGGCTGTGGTCTTTGAGAACAGTTGAATTGGGAGGTTTATGTGATGAACAGAGTTGATGATGCCTTTAATAAAGTGGATTAGCTGTTAGAAATCCTGTTAGACCATTTATCTTTACATAGCTAATCTTCCATATTTGCAGTTTTGGTCATACGTTCTTGGGGGTACCCAGATAGGTTATGGTTCTCCAAAGAGAGTTATAAATGCTGGCACTTCCCAGTGTAGTTTCCGAAGGAGAAAAGAGAGAAATTTTCGTAGCTTTTCCGCTGGGTCACATAGTACTGCTCCCTTAGCAATCACTAGTTCTGCTGTCAGGTAGTAATACTGAGTTCTTTCTCTTTTGGTAGCAACTCTTTTTCTTTGATGCATCTTTCCATCTTGGTCTTCTGCTAGTTATTCCTTACAGCTTAAATGGAGTTGCCTTTCATGTGAATAAAGCAAATTCTGAGAACAGTGCTTCTTACTCTGAATTATTTTAGGCTAAGTATGTCCTGTTCTGTGGATTCTGTTTGTGGGATTATCAGGACCCTGTGTCTGGTGGGAGCAGTGGTGGCCTGTGTGTTGGGCGGTGCTGATCTCCGAGGACTGTCCCTGTCAGGTGGGGTGTGCAGAGGCTGTCCAGGGAGAAGGAGGCCTCCAGGCAGAACAGGCAGCTCACCAGGATGTCTGTGCGTGCCAGACTCCTTCTAGGAGTCTCTTGCCCGGGTCAGGACCGTGGCGCATCCCTCTTTCCCTGCCTCCAGCAACAGAAGGGCTTGTTTTATTGGCAGCCAGGGACCGGGACCTTCACTGTGGCATTCAAGTTTTTTTACTTTAAGAGGGTATTGACCTATAACTTGGTCTGATCCTTGCATACTTGCTTATTTTGAGAAATGCTTTCTATCACTTTTTCTTCACACATCTGAGGTGTCCTTTCACTGAACTCCCCACTGGCTTGAAATGTCCTACCAAACAGACTGTAATTGTAATTGTCAAACGATCTAAATTATTTTGTAGTAAAATAGTGTGAATTTTTATTTGGAATAAAACTTGAGAGTGAGTACACACGCAGAATTTTTAAGGAGCATGGGTGCTCAAATACCATGAATAGTGCTTTGATTCAAACTTGAGTAGTCTAGAATGGTGCTGATATTTTTTTAAGGAACAAAGCTTGACTTTAAAAATATGTCAAATTCGGTTGATTGTGTTTTAAACAAGAGCAGTCTTCACAAGTAAGGGACTTGAAAAGCCTGGAATCAGTTTCCTGCTATTCTCCAACACATTTTGCATCTCCTTGGGGAGGCAATTTAGGCTTTCAGTCATCAAATCATCATCTCCAAAATGGGGATAATAAAGACATTCCCAGTGCCTGGGAGTGTTGAGATGACAGACAGACTGAAGGATCATTTATAGGTTCCAAGAGCCCTTATGTGCCCCTGTGTGGCTGTAAACCCCAACCTTTCCCAAAATGCAGCTACCCACTGGGCCTCCACAGCCAGTATAGATTCAGTGCATTATATCCTTATTAAAATGTTTTTCTGTGTGAACAATTTGATTGCCAGGGTGAGTGTATATATGTGTTCATTCACTCTGATGTTGTCCCAAAGCAATTGCCAAGTGATTTGATCGCCTTGTCCAGAGAAGTGTTATGTACAAGGTTTAGGCCACTTTCAGGAACACTGTAGCCAATTAGCATTGCCCCCTAATTTAGGGTAGAGGACTGAAAGAGAAATGTAATTTTGCCAACTCTGGACTATCAGGTTGGTATGACCAGTGATCTCTCTATCTCAGTCCAAATCCAGTTTGCCATGCTGTGGTGCTGGATCACTAACAACTGTGAAGCATGATGCTCTCCATAAAATCCTGTCATGTCCAGTGAAGGTTTTTTATTTTCCTCTCTTTGACATTGTCACCCAGTGTTGTTCTGCTTAGTGCTGTGTTAATCAGCGGTACTTCTTCCCTGACCCTTTTTGCTGAAAAAAACCATGTCAGCTAAAAGACATTCGTGAAGTGCAGTATCTTCATCGCAAATAGAGGTGCAGGTACATGAGCTGGGAGTTACTGTAGCTCAAGAAACAAGCCTTCATGTCTATAAGCAGTATAGCTGCTCTCTTTTGGATCTTCCCAGGTAAATAAACCTTTGGTTTGTGATATCTCTTGGGATGGTTGACCACTGCTTGGGATTTCTGCATGCCCCACATTTATCTAACTGTGAAGGATGTTACTTGGCATCATAAAAAATTTGCGACAAATGGTGTGATACTTGGATCTACTGCTTGTAGTCACTAACAGAAATTTGTCCTGCTGCTGGGTTTTTTCCCTCTGTTAGCTAGAGGGAGAATCATAACCTTATCGTTATTTAATATGAGGCCTTTTGAGTTAATTAATTTAACTCTTCACTGCCTTTGATCTCATGGTTTTATGGGTATTTTTAATTGATCTTATTTGTATGGAAATGTAATCTAACATTAATTTAACAAGATGGATTCAAATCAGTGGTCAACCCAGCTGTTCAATCAAGACTATTGCTCAGTACTATTTACTGGGTTTAAATTGAAGATAATGGCCACCCTAGAAACAAAAAAGGAAAAGCAGCTACTGGTGCTGAAATCCTGTAATTGTAGGCAGTTTCAGTGATGGATACTGATAGCTTGGAATTGTACTGGCCACAGCAAATAAATATGGCTTTCTTTTCTTTCCACTGACTTCTACAAATACAAATAGAATTATGGAAAGGGAAAGGGGGGTACTTGAACTGTGAATTTCAGTCCAGCTGGATTTAAGCAAACCACCCATTTATTCTTAGATTAATGGTTTTGCAGGCAGACTCTATCAGTTGTGGACTGTATTGTATTAATTTGCAACTGCAAGAGTTAATTTTAGTAATTGCCTTTCCTCTATAGAGAGAGCCTGGAGTAGATTGGTTTTACATGGCAATCGGTGATTGATAGATCAGGGAAAACAGGACCAAAGAAGGTTACTGCCTCCCAACAACTTCCCCCTTCAAATTAAAATAATTTGCAATTTGTAGGATGCCTTGTCACACGTGCTTCAGCAATGAAGCAGTAAACACACTAGGCTGCATTCCCTTAAAGCAGTGAACCTCTTACTGCCTTTCTTTCACCAAACCAAACAACTCATGTTGTTGGGAGTCCATTGAAAACAAGTGTGCTGGTGAAACAGTCCCCAGACCCCTTCAGCAAACTTCCTGTACGGTCAGGCAGCGGACCTGATGAAAGAGCCTGTTTGTGAACCTTTGGATTCCTTCCATTGATTTGTAAATCCACTTTATTAAAGTACTGCCGAAGCTAGTGAAATGAGCAGCCGAGGGCTCCCATCAAGTTCCTAACAAATGTCTGATGCAGCTTGGATCACTGGTACTGGCACATGCTTTTGAAATTGTTTTTTTCTGCTGCGTTGGATCGTTTCGAGACTGGGGGAGTAGAGACATAGCAGGAAAAATGCAGTCTCCATCAGCCACACATTACATGGCTGCTTTATTTTTCAATGCTGCTAAAACTCCTCTTATTTAATATCGATCATACCAAGGAGCCAGCAAAGTACAGTGTTAATTGGGTCCACTGGAATTCCTGTCCCCTGGGAGAGAGAGCTTCCTAGGCAGGGAGGGCGGAGGGAAGGAGGGAGGGAGGGAGAGAAGGAGGGAGGCAGGCAGGGAGGAGGGGACCCACTGTGCGCAGCATAAAATGTAAGTGCACTAGACATCAAGGCTTCTGCTTGCATCGCTGGGAAGCAGTCGCGGCGGTTCCCACCCGCCCCCCTTTCAGAAATTAGCCAACTATTTTTTTTCTTCTTCTTTTTTTTTTTTTTTTTTTTTTGTCTGGTAGTTTCTCTTGAATTAACAGCTCCTTTTTTTTTTTTTTTTTTCCTTTTTTTTTTTTTTTCTCCATTTTCTTTTTTAACTTCATCACCAGAGGGGAAAAAAAATCAATTCTTCAAATACCCTTAGTGATACATTCAAACANAAAAGCTCTGCTTTGAAAACTGCTGCCCCAGAGTGCAGTTGCTTAGCTGTCCTGTCAGCATTGTTCTAATGCTCATTCCATATGTATGTCACATAGGAGCAGTACCCTCCTCCTCTCCCTTCCCCCCATCCATGCATTTGATTTTTTTCCCCTAAAAACCGAATTTTTTTTTATTTTTCCAAAGGATCTTGCAAACAGGGAAATTCAAACTGAATGTTTCTGTGCTGTGGTTACTTATATAGCCAAGACCACATTTCTCTTAGAAAAAGTATTTGCTCTGTTCCCTCTTTCCCCTGCTCCCTCTTTTTCTTCCCTATAAGCACAAAGGCTTTAAAAACTAAGATCTATAGTTCCTTTTGCCTTTTTTTTTTTTTTTTTTTTTTTTTTTGCGTTACCGTGACAGCATGTATCTCTGTTGCTGAAGAATGAAGCAGGCAGGCTGGAGGTTTTTTATGTTCAGTGCTTTTGGGACCACTAAAAAGAAGTCCGCAGAGAAATACGTACAGCAGCTGTGCCAACTGAGTTTCTCATGACTGTTATCTGTCACTTATTCTGACTAAAAGGTAAGGGATTCTTTAGTATTTTTGTTAAAGTCTTTGTGCATTGTTTGTGTGGTGTCATTTGACATATGCAACTCCCTGGCTCAGGAGGGAGGTGGGTTGTGAAGATTTTTGTGTTAAGGTATTATAGGTCACCCAAGCAAAGCTCTTTGCATCCAGAGGAGAAAAAAAGATCTTGTTTCTTGGAATTGTTTCCCTTTTCATCTCAAATGGTTCCTCCAGCTTAGCTCGCTACTGATTGAGACATAAAGCTGGGGCATTATCGCTGCTGCTTATCTTTCCTGGTGCTCTTTCTCTACCTAGGGAGCACACGCACCCAGTTGGTGTGTGCGTGCGCAGATGTGGGGTAAGGCACAGCCCCGGTGCATGGCAAATACTTGGCAACGTGCACCTTCTCCTCTCTTACTGTAACTAAATGTCTTCAAGCACCCTTCGTGAGGTAAGAATGCCTTAGTTCAGCACACTGCAGCAGCTTAAGCCTGTTTAAAATTATTACTTGGATTACAGTGCATACTGTGGAAAGTTATTAGTTTCCACAGAGACCAGTTTAATTGGGGGGTATGTGTGCAGCGGTTCTGTTTTGTGCTTTCTATACGCTGCTTGTGGGGGAGTATGAAATGTTATTTTCTTCTTAATTCTTGGGAAGGGTGAAGTTTACACTGTCTGTTAGGCATGGCAAATGAAGTTATAGCTGAAATCGATTAAAGCTGTGGAGAAGCATAGCCTTACAAGGCTCTTCAACTTAGCCTGAGAGTCAGAAGATAGTTTATTAAAATATTTTTTTGCTCTACTTTGTAATATGCAGAACTGTAAGCAGGAAGGCATCTTCGCCAAGCAGAATTAGCAGTGAATGATGCCTGGACTGGATCATTGTATCATTTATGTGTTAGAAACCTGTTTAATCCACAACCTTGGTGCGCGCTGCTTTTGTGTGTGTGTGTGTGCTGGATACATCTTTCAACAGCCTCTTAGTTCAAGAGGGCATTGTTTTATAAAACGTGTTAATGTGTTTCTGCTTTGCAGGCAGGCAGAACTCTGTAACTGTCCCCTTAGCTGTGACACAGCCCGTTATTTGGCATTTTGGAAGGGGCTGATTTTAGGGCTTGCTTTGCTTTCTTTCACAGTGATTTGTGTTCTTACTTCTTAGCTGTTAGTTCTCTACGTGGAAAATGCATCTTAAGGGTGCTCATTTCTCATGCTTTGCAATCATTAGTGGCTGAGACAGTTGAGCAACCTGATTTAGTGGTGTCGCTTTGCCAGGAATGTTGCATTGCTTATTTAAATGACCAGGAATGCCACCAAATATGTAATTTTAAAACAGACTAAAAATACAAAGTGTGAAGGAAGAGAGAAAAGTCCTGTCTGCAGGCATTAATTTCTTTCTTTACTGTAGCTGTTTATAATGTTATTTCAAAACCAGATATTTCCTAACACATTCTCTGTGACTCTCTTTTCCCATTATTGTCGCTTTATATCAGCACTGAGAAAACAGTCATTTAGATAACAGGTTTTCATTTACATCCTTTTTATAATATAGAAAGCAGTATAAGAAGCAGTAATAAGTTAAATTGGCATCTGCTAATTATGCTGAATACAGATTGTGAGCTCTTCAAGTCGTCCCTTGCCTTAATGCTGTTAGCATATTTTAGCACTGGCAACCAAAGGAAAGAAACTGGAATGTTCCTGCTTGGGGTTTTTTTAGGGAAAAAAAAAAAAAAACCATAGAAACTATGACTTGTGAAGAAGTGTTAAGTTTTAAGGGGTTTTAATGTTTCTGTGCTGGTTGTGAACGGAACATTATACACAGTTTGGTAGCACTTGGTAGAATTGCGATCCCTGAGAAACTGACCTGCTTGGTGATCACTAGAATTAAAATTGACCCTTGGAAACAAAACCATTTTTGTCTGATATAAAACTTAGTCTTAGGGCAGGAAAAGTTTGACAGTTTTGTTGTCACTAAATAAGTGATTCTTTTGGACCTCTAAGAGAGATAATCAAAAATACAACTCTTACAAACTTAGTAGCAGTTCTTCGTACTATATGGCAATTTTGCTCACCTCATCTCAAAACTCGAAGCGTTCCGTGGAAGCAGAAGAGCTGTGCTTCTGCCCAGATGTGCTCAGTTCTGCCCTGTGCGTTTTCCCTGGGCAGCAGTACTGCTGTCCGGCCGTGGCACGGAGCCCAGGAGCAGGAGCCCGGGCTGCGGGGGCCGTGCCAGGGCAGGAGGGGACACGCTCCGTGCAGCCCGTGGCGCTGGCAGCGGGACCCCGAGCGGCGGCGGGTCAGCCACTAGAGGGGAGGCGAGAGCCGCTGATCCCGGTGCCTGGCACCGCCGGGGGGACACGGGGAGCGGGCTGGCTGCGGCTGGGTTTGCACCGAGCGTGGGCACAGCCGGCCCAGGCTGCATCCCCTGCGAGCCGGGACTCGCTGGGGCCTAGTGTGGGCTGGTACAGGTGCTCTTCCCAAGGAGCATCCCGCTGCTGCGGTGGCTGGTGTCCTGAGACAGGTTTAGACGGAGCAGAAACGTGCCCGCGCTTCGTCTGCGCTGGAGTTTCTGCATGTGGACCTGCCCCTGCCTCTGTGCACAGCCTCCCTCGACTGGCTCCAGCCTGCAGGAGAGGAGACTGCGGGGGGATCTCCTTGTGGTCTTCAGCATCCTCATGAGGGGAGGAGGAGGGGCAGGAACTGATCTCTTCACTCTGGTGCCCAGTGACAGGAAACAAGGGAATGGCATGAAGCTGTGTTGGGCAGAGTTTAGGTTGGATACCAGGAAAAGGTTCTTCGCCCAGAAAGTGGCTGGGCACTGGAACAGGCCCCCCAGGGAAGTGGTCACAGCACCAAGCCTGACGGAGTTCAAGGAGCATTTGGACAGCACTCTCAGGAACATGGTCAGATTCTTGGGGGGCTGTCCTGTGCAGGGCCAGGAGTTGGACTTCAGTGATCCCTGTGGGTTCCTTCCAACTCAGGATATCCTGTGACTTTTGCCAGTAATGATGATTTGGCGCATAGATTTACAGTAAGTTGTTTCATCCTTCTGTACAAAACAGCTATCTTGAACTTAAAGGATTGCTCTGTGTGGTGGGGATGGGCACGGTGGGAAGTGTCCTGTGGAGAGAGGTGCAGGACTGAGTGGAGATAGGAGACTCCCAACCAGTGAGTTCTCCAGGTCAAGGTGAGGTTGCCTAGGGATGGATGGGCAATGCAGGAACTGTGTGCTTTGGATGTTGGTGCGTTATGGCAGTGCTGTAACTCTTGTCTTCATATGAGCCTAATTTTGCTAAAAGTGGTGTCGGAGTCTTTTTAATAAGACATTGTGATTTTGGCTTCAATTTTGGCTTTTCTTACTCTCTTATGTGCATGTGAAAAATGCAAAGCATATTTAATGAGTGAATACTTCAAATGCTTCCAAATTAATTAAAAACAGTTCCACATCTGGAATAAATCCAGTACCTTTCATGGATGGCTTCAACTTCACGGTTTTTCCCTCTTGTGAGAAGCCCTGTGAATATTCCTGTGTGGATGCTTGTGAAAACTGGAGTAGCAGAATCCAGGCTTATTTTACAAAGGAGAGAGATCTGAAACCCACAGAGATCAATAGAATCTTGGCCTTTATTCCAGCAGACTTTGGATAAGACCTAATAATATTATATGATTATATGATAGGTCTGAGCACAGTCAGGTTTTTCAGCATACCTTGTCTTGAAGGTAACTGCAAATCTTAATTAAAATTTGTTGTTTGTTGTGCTTCAGCTGCTGTTAAAATTCACACATATTTCAGAGGGGCTTGAATTAGGCACCACAAACAACAACAAAAAAAACCCCAGTGTTTTTATAATGAGCTTTTTTTCTTCTGCCTTCTCTGTCCTCAGAAGTAAATAAAATGATCAGATTTTTCTCTATGAGAATGTTGTGATTTAAACTGACACAACCAAGTGACCTAAAGATAGGCTTATTGCATAGATAAAAAATGCAGGGTTGGGTTGTTTGAACTGCATTAGCATCAGAATAAGAAATGGCAGAGAAAGTTGGCTGAGGTGCCCATGCAGAACTGGGGAGGGTTGTTCTTTGGAAAGCTTCTGAGCTGGGAATTCTTTTCTGAGCCATAAATAAATAAATCTGTGTCCTGAACAGTTAATGAATACAGGAGTCTGGGCAACTTAAGGCTGTCTGGGATATTTAAGAAACCCACATGGTGCTTTTGTTAGTATTTTTGATTTCCATTTTTTCCCCTAATATTTCCATTTTGAGGGTTTTATTGTTTGTTTTTTTTTTTTTAACTTGCTTTATTTATGCTGAAAGATGCTGTTGATATGTTTCTGCCAGCACTTTCCTGTAACTCCCACAGCAGTTTTGTTATGTGTTGCACCAGAATGCTGCTCCTGAAATTTTTGATCCTCGAGCTACAGATGGGGATTGCAGAGAGTTTAGTGCTTCCAGTACCTTGTCTTTGGAGTTGTCCTCTGGCTGCTTGTGCATGATCCTCTGGGGATGCCAAGAAAATTATCTTGCAGGGATCCTACTGTGATTGCTTATACAGCTTTTCCAGGGGAACTCAGTGTGTTTTACAGACCAAAACTAATTAAACCTCATGACATTCATGGCAGACAGATATGCATAAACCACGATAAGTAAACTAAAACAGGAAGAGGTGGAGAGCTCAAGTTTCCCATGGTAGTAAACAGTGACATTCACAATGAACCAAGCTATAGATGCCATGTATCTCTGAAAATGAGGGCGCTTTTGACTTGGCTGGGAGAGCTACTCTTTTGGCACTGGATTTGGTGGAGGTGGTTAATATTTGCAGTTTTGCATCCAGCACCTGCCTCTTAGAGATTGAATTTGTTCAAGTCTCCTCAGCCTTTCCTTGCTGCTGAGTTCTTGGTGAGTCTGCATAAGCAATATCATCTTGGGAAGTTACTGAAATGTCCTCATGCCCTTCCAGACTGGAATTTTTGAAATAACTAGCCTTGATTGGAATTGTAACTTTTTGCATTGAGTAGAACATGCCTGAGAAAGGTGCACCAGCTCTCACAACACTAACAGGGTGTGACCATTGCTGGGTTCTGACTTCACTGGTATAGTGTTTCTAGTTATTCCATCTTTGATTTGGCTTTTGAGGAAGGTTTGATACTCTTAACATTACTGCTGTTGGTCATAGACAAAATAAAAACCCAATGCTGCTGAAGTGGATGAGCTGACCATACAGTAAAAGAGAGTGGGAATGAGAAATTTCACCCACTTACCTGCTCTGAGTGCACAACTTCTTAAATACAAGAGTACAAGGCAATGCCTTTTGGAAAATAAAGGGTTTAGCCAGTCTGTTAATCAGATAATTATGGTGCTATAAGCCAGATTTGTAGGTACACTGACACAATGCAAAAATTCCCATTAGGGCATGCTGTACAACTGGGATATATTGACAAAGAGAGAAAAGGAGTAAGGAGAGAAAGCTATGGCCCAAACTTGTACAACCTTTTAAGGAAGCATTTTAAGCATAGGAGCCAGTTAAAAAGGTTAATTGGGCAGGATCTTTATTGTGGTATGTGAAAGTGAGCTCTGGAGCTTGAGAAGAGAAAGCAGCAGACAAAGCAGCGAGGTGTTCCTGGAGATGAAGCTGTTCATGGTGGAAAAATAAGGATCATCCCTACACAATCTGGAAGAGGGGAAGTGTAAAAAAAATGACAGAATATACTGGAGATGTGAAAGTTCTTTAAATGATACAAGACCCCCCGCCCCCCCAAGGCAGTGTGGGTGGAAAGAGCAGGGCAGACAAGCTGCCTTTAGATCTTAGAGAGATGACAAGGGTTGCACCAGGAAAGGAGTAAAGTTTGTGAGAACTGAAGAGACAAGGCACAAAAGAGGAGGGAGCACGAAGATGCTGGAACCTCTTTTACCAAATCAGCATCCCTGAAGGCATCCAGGATAGTGACAGAGTTCTGTTACTGTGTGTGTTGTCGGTCAGTCATGGAAAAGAATGAGCCAAAAAGGAATGTAAAGGTCACATAGAAAGACTGCAGGGGGCATCTGGAGAAGCAAGGATGTTGAGGTATGTGCTCCTATAAACTGTCAGACACACTGGAAGGGAGGAATACCACAGTTCATCCTCAGAATGACAGAGTGGTTTAACCCATTGGAACTGCTTTATATTCAGTGGTTGTTGGGGGAAATAAGCTGCCACAGAAATCAGGAGAATAAATGAATGCTTGCTGAAATTGAGTCTAAAACCCAGGGGTTTGGCATGATGCTCAGAGTGCTAAAACCAAAAAGCAGGAGTTAATTTTGCATTGGCTTCCTTACTGTAGCCTGCCTTCCTAGGAAACATCATAGAGCATGAGCTGTTGATATTGGAGCATAAGTGTTAATTTTTGAATAAATTTTAATAATGTGGGCATGAGTCAATATGTGGTAGTGCTTGGTGCTAATGAAGTTGTTTTCAGACCAGTGGGCTCCAGAGAAGAGTGCAGTTTCAGTATTTCTCCTATTGCACATTTCAGTTTGCTGAGAACTTGGAGCAGAGGACAGCATCTCTGCTTCATTTGTTGCTGGTTATGCAGTTTAATTGGTGCCCATCATTACTGAACAGCTCCCATGAAGGTGAATACGGGCTTAGAGAAATCTTCAGCTCTGCAGAGGAACTCTCTAACTAGATGCTAAGAAGGGGCTGTTCATACATGGGAAACAAAAGGGCCCTTTATGTAAAAGTAGCTTGTTAGCTTTTTGTTTTTAAGCTGTAGCACGTCTAAGCAATCAGGGTGTCACACACTAATAAACTGACCAGTCCCTCTGGAATAGACATTCTTGGTGGTGATTTAGAAGGGGCATTTATACAGTAGTCTCCAACTGCATTACTACGCTGTTTCCTTGGATACTGAACATTTTGCATATAATTACGAGAGGGATGTTAACAATGCTTTGTGGTTCTAATGGTTTTAATAAAAGTTTTTCATATTACTTGGTTAGTGAGTCTCTTTTTCCTTTAATATGCTATATCAAAGAGGAAGAACAAAAGGAAGTGACTCTTGTCAGCTAATTTGCACAAATTCTTTTGAGCCAAGAACTGGTTTTATTTCTTAAAGTGTGGAAATCCTGCTTGCTATTTCTGGAGTTATGTTGCTGAATGGGTTGTAAATAGGGGTTAGAGTGCTACTATTCATTGTAACATGAAATTCACACTGTTTGGGAACAATTTTACAATAGTAAAGAAAAAGCTGTTTAAATGCTGGGCAGTAAACAAAATTTGTTATGGGTGTGAAAGCATTTAAACACTTCATGTGTCTATTTAAGGCTTGGGTATTTTGATAGTGTTCAGTATGTTTCTCAAAGGTACTTTCAGCTCTTTACACACCATCTTGGTTGCCTCAACTCCGGCTGTTGTTTAACAAACAGTTTGAGCTGCCATGGACATGGAAAGGATCCCTCCTGCCTGCCCCAGGCACCCGTCCCCATCTCCCTCCCTCCCTTTTGTTCACAGGCATATTTGCAGTGGGGCAGCTCAATCCCCACTGAGAACAAAATCAACAAAAAACAAATAAACAAAACCCAAACCAACAATAAGGACAACAAAAACAATGCCAAAACCATGCATACACACACAAACTACAAAAAATAGAAACACAGAAAAAAAACCCAACAGGAAAAAGCAGGGGAATTGAGCCTAGAACAGCTGCTTTGGTGGCCACGGTGGCTTATCATGCTGTAAAGTGATCACCAAGCTGTGGCATGAAAGGATTATGCCTGAATATAATTAGGTTTAGTTGTGCAGAGTGTCTGCAGCTCTTGCAAAGAAGTTGGTAGGAGCCTCAGGCTGTGGTGCCCAGGCTCACACGGTGATGCACCGTCTGTCGTGGCCCTTCACTGATCCTGCACGTGAGCATGAAGCTCTGTGTGTGTCACCTCCACGGCTTTCAGCACATCTGATTGTTCCACTGACTGCAGAGGATGCTTTCATATGCACTTGAGGAATGTCTGCTTGGGAGCAATATTTTTGCATGTCAAAAAAAAAAAATTAATGCTTTCGTTTCTTTGAGACCTTGCTGGACCTTGGGATATCCCCTAGAAACACAGCAAGAAGGATTTAAACTCTGAAATGTCTGTAACTGTCACAGGCTGTGTAGTTACATGAGGTATGAGGGCAGCTGGGCGTGATGAAATGGGCTGTATGTGTGTGTGTACACCCTCACTCAAAACTAGAAGTGTGCTCACTTACTTGCAAGCTGGTTTCAAGTTCAAAACGTGCATTTTTTAGTGTTAGAAGAACTACTTTATATTCCTAGTGATGCTTTTTCTTCAAAGAAACAATATATTGTGTAGTTCATTTAATAAAATAAAAAAATTTTTCCAAAAGCCAGAGAATACAGAATTTAATAAAGTGGCATTTGAAGATAAATTCTAGGGATGCATATGAGAAGGCTCTTTTACAGTATACTCAGTTTTATTGAAGTCCTCAAAGCAGCTTTCATATGCCAAAAGCTATTGGCAGTCTTTTCCTAACAAAGTGGTATAGAACTGTATTATATACACAGATATTTTGTCCTTACCCATAGTAGTTTCACAAGCAAGGCATGCTGCTTTTTTCCCCCCTTCTGTGTGGATTTGAAGGTTTGCTTTAGTAAGTTTATGCATTGCTATTCTATGTCTCTTTCTTCCCCCCCCCACTAGAGGAAACCTAGAGGAAACAGGTTAAGTTACTCCCAATGATTTTGATCTTTGACCTGATGCTCTCTGAAACAACTTCTTTTAGTTTTTTACCTTTCTGGAGATTTGCAGGGGTCAGGTTGAAATGGCAGCTGACTTTCAGACAGTGCATGGTGAAGCCTAAGGAAGAACTATCTGCAAGTAATGCCTTGGTATGTGGAACTTCTTTTTAAACTGAAGTTTCAAATACAGGAGCAGCGAGCCTCACTGGGCATGAGTTAAGTGTTGTTACTTAGGTTGGAGTCCTTTTTATTTCAGCTGAGCAGCTTTCCCCTTCTCTTGTCAGAAGAAAAAGGGTAAGAAAATGTTGAATATGTGGCCTGAGCTTGCTTCTATGGGATGCTCTAAGAGGGAACATCCATGTACCTTTACCTAGGGCAGCTCCTGGGAGCTGCATGCCATCATGGCACCTTTAGGATGAGGCAGAAGTGATGGAGCAGCCTGGGTTTTGAGGGAACAGGTGGGATGGTATGGGTGTGCCAGCTCTGATTCCTCCCCTCCTGGTGCACAGTCTGTGTTTTGGGAACGTGGATCAGCAGCTCGGGGACATGTGATCTGCCCCGTTTATTGGCAAGCACTAGGTTGGATGTTCAGCATGTGTTAGGAGGTGGCCACTTCACCAGCAACTTCTCTGCTTGTCTGAGTGTCTGAGGCATGGGGTGGCTCTGTTAGGAAGATTTATCTGCAGGGACTTGGTGTGGCACCACCACAGTGTGGGCTCCCAGCAGGCAGGGAGCAGTCAGACCAAGGAATCTTATCCGTAATAATATCCTTAATCTCATACAGCAGACTGATGTACAGGAGGGAGACATGCTAAATGCAGGTGTTATGATCCGGTTTAAACCCTGAAGAACAAAGAAAACTAAGTCTCTCTGCACAAACTGGAAAGAACTTAGAGAAGGTTCAAAATATTCCCAAAAACGAGATTAAAACCAAACTAGGTTAGATGTTGGAGCCGAAAAATTGATGTAATTTATTTAATAGGCAAAGAGAAAGAAAGAGAAAAGAAAGAAAGACACAGAGAAAGAAATGTGCGTGGGGGGTGGGGGGACAGGGAGAGGTGACAGGGTTTAGGTGGCAGCATGTCACCCATCCGAGGGTCCCAGCGACATCTCATTGCTCTCCTCCATCCGGTCTTCTTGGTGGTGAGGGTCCCCCATCGCCACCATGGCCACGCCACGCGGCCACACACCACCACACACCGAGGAGTAAAAAGTCCCATGGATTAATATACACTTTGGGCCAGGTGGGAACACCCACGTATCTCCCTTTCAGGGGCTGGCTTGACGTTGTCCTTTGAGGGTCTGTTGCATCATCTGTGGTGCTTTGGTGCAGCATCTGGGGATCCCTTTGAGAGGGGGGGCCGTTTGCTGGGCCATGTCACCCCTTCTGCTGCGGATAAGCTTTTCCCCAGGTGAAGGGTCCCTCAGCTGGGCTCCGCTACACAGTGAGGATGGGCGNCGCTGCACAGTGAGGATGGGCGGTCACTGCGCCTCTCACCAGAGGCTTTTCCAACACACACCCAAAGCCTCTCTCCCCCCACCCTTTGGTGTAAGGGTCTGTGCAGGCCTGGTAGCTGATAGCCCTGGGTCTGTGGTCTCCACCCTGGAGGTGCTAAGCTTAGGCTTTTGTGAATGTCCCCAGCCCTGAGCTGTTAACTTTATCTTATCTTCATCAGTGAGCAGTGTAAGGCCTAAGGCAGGGTCCCTTTCAGGGTGTGGTAGTCTTCTCAGCAACTTTCGGAATTTTAAAAGTCCTTCATGAAAAAGTTTAAGTCATAAACTGTAATATTTCAGTCTCTTAAAGCAGGGTCAGGGGGACCAGGCCTGACCTTGTCTTGCATGTTTAGGTGACTTGCTCCAGCCAGTGTTTGGTGTGCAGGCCCAGGATTTGACAGCACAGGGTTTGCAACTTGACCATTTGTTGCAGGTGATCCTGACTCCAGGAAGAAATAGAAAAGGGTGGGACATTGAGATGTGGCTGTTCTTCCTGGTGGCTGCCATTGTCAACAACATCATGGAGTCGTAACACTGTTGTTGATGTTGTTGGTGTTATTATTATTATTAACTCTGCCTTACTGGTCTCTATTTTATGATCAGTGTCCACTTAACTTTCCAAGATCTACATGTAATTTTGAAGACCAAACCCAAACTCATGACCTGTGAATAAATGATGAGTTTTGAATGGTAGCCATTGCAGGGGTGGTGAGAAACAAAACTCTATGACCCTCTGTTCTGGAAATTTAGGCCATAAATGCCAGTGAGTATTGCTTTGTAGGGAAACCTTCCTGCCCTCGATTGTGCAGGTACCAAGGGCAGCATAATGCGTCAGTGGGAGCTGGAGTATGTGGGAGGGGGTCTCCTGTGTGACCTGGAGCAAGGGGCTTGAGCTGCTGTGCCTCTTTTGTCATCTGGAAATGGGCTAAGTGTGTGCACTAACCTGACCTTCAAATATGCACGAAAATCAGGGTCCTCAAGGGCAGTGCTGTCAGGGCAGGTGGAGGCACTCCACAGTTGAAGCTTTTGTGACAGCCAGTGAGTGTGGGTGCCTCAGAGAAGTCCAGTACCCACAGGGATTTCAGGAGGTGGATAGCAGTCTGCTGTGGAGTTTGTTCCTGCTTCCCAGTGTGACTGGTGGTGAGGCTGTCCATGAAGCCTGGGCTGCTGTGTTTGTTTAAAGTGCCTTTCATAGAGAAAGGGCAGAGATTGTAGCCCTGTATGGCTGTTTCCCCTGGCTTTCCATGCAGTGCTCCTGTAGATATTTGAGGAACATGCTTCTCCAGAGGGAAGTATGGAGCTCTGTTAGTGAGGAGAGCTAAAACAAAGCCGACCTTCTTTTTTCTTCTTTTTTAAAATTTTGTATGATTTTGACATTTGAAACTGAATCATTAATGAAAATATACTTTTTCTGAGGTTCTGCCTCTTATGCCAAATATTTCAAGGGCACTTTTCCAAGGTGATTATCAAAAATCTGCATTAAGAGATTCCTCATTTAATCTAACATATGCCAATTGCCATGAAGATATTTTCACCAGATACTCTGACATGATGTCTGTTATTCTTCAGGACATCAATAACTGCTGGACTGTAGATGACTCTGTGGGTAACTGGCGGCTTATGGGTAACCTCTTTTCTGGCACGGAAATAATGGGTTGTTTGTTCCTCCGGTTGAAGTCCTGATGTGTTTTGATGTTTCTGATTTACATTTTTAGCACTGTTCCTGATACCATTCGGTGTTCTATGAACAGTCTTTAAACTTGGTGTTTATTTTGGAGCGTTGGTTTTCCAGCAAACAAATTCGTGATTAGCAATTAATGGTTTTGCTATAAATAAACAAAAGCGAACAGTTCAGCTTTAAATAGTGATCTCTGCTCTGTGGAGCTTTTAATTAAGCCATGCCTGCAAAGTTGGACCTTTCCAAACACGCAACTGGCTTTGAGGGAGTCCCAGCTGTGGTGACTGAACTGGCCGAGTTGGAAAGCTGAAGCTGTGGTGGTTTGAGTTAATGTATGGTTAGCTAAAAAGTGGTTATCATCTCAAATATCTATGCATGAGCCAACCATTGGAGGGGGGAAGAATGGTGGTTTCAGTACGGGTGAAATAATTGAGTGCAGGGGGAGGTCCAGTGTGCAGAAGACTTCCAGTGCTGTGCCTTTCCCTTGGGGGCTGCTCTCTGGGTGGGGGTGGCACCAGAGGTGGTACCAGAGGTTCTTCCACACAGCCAAGGCAGATCTGTCTCTCTAAGTGCCTTCTCTAAGTGCACACTGCCTTGTGTGTATTGAGAATAGTATGTTATTATATCCTCTTCAAAATAATTGGATTTAGCACCTGGTATGGATTTGGGCATTTCTAATGCAGATAGCAGTCCAAGGCCAGTTTTGTTGGAGAGCTTCCCTCTTTGCAGTGACTGAACCTTAACACATGAGCTGGAAGGAAATTCCTAGGTTTCTCTCAGAACTGTTAGGTTTTAAGGCTGTCCTCATCTACTTTGCTATTTCCCACATAATGTCTTCAGTGTGTATTCCACTTATCTGAGAGAAAGTGTGATTTATTTGACCTGATGGAGCTGTGCACTGCTTCTTACTTAGGCAGGTTACCCACCTACTGTGGCCTTAGCTGGATGTAATTTTAAAAAGTAATGGCAACAGCCCTCTCTAGATACTGCCTGTTTGAACAAATGACAAACTTTCTGATTTTTTGTGGAAAAAGTTGGAGAGCAGCCACTATATTTATCAACAATTTTTTTTGTTTTTTCTTTCTTTTTTTATTTTGTGAACAGTTGTGGACTCTTACAGTTCGTCCGAGTTTTCAGAGACTCTTTCATCAGAGGGCCACCGAGAGGCAGATTTTGGGGAGCTGGCTTTCAGAAAGGTGGCTGCTCTGCAGTGCCTAGAAGCCAGACCCATATAGATATCTCTAGTTGGTTGTAGACAGCTCCAGTGTGTTGCTCCAGAAGCAGCTCCGTGTTATGCCTGTGCCACAGCAGCAAGTGCCAGCACCCTTCAGATTCCTGTCCTACCAAAAGAAAAATGTTCATTGCTAAATCTAGGTTTTGTTCTCAAATCTCAAACTTGTTGAGAATCTCAATCAAAATATTTTCTCCTTCCACTTCCATCATGATCTCTTTCTATTGCTGTGTGTCACAGCTCTCTTGAAGAGAAATGGCATTGCAGAACCAATAATCCAATTCCTAGCATCAAAAAATATTTTTTTTTTTCTTTCTTCGTGTCTAGGTTAGTAAGATCCAGCGATTTCTCAGGTGGTTGTTCTGTTTAATTGTGTTTTGTTGGTTTTTTTTTTTTTTTTAAAGGCACCTGGATACGTTCATGTCTTCTTTGGTGTAGACTGAAAAGCTTTATCCTGCAGTCTCTGTAAAATCCTTATTGGATTATCGTGATTTTGATTTCATCATCATAGAACCGAAGAATGGTTAGGGTTGCGAGGGATCTTTAAATATCACCTAAATATCCAACCTGACAGTCCTTCCCCTTAATCTCCATTTTATGTTGTGCATTTTACAGGGAGCTGTCAAGGGTAAAGAAGCTTTTGTGTATGCATCTCTATTTGCAATATCCCTTCATTTGCCCATATATAAAGGTCTGGACCATTTGAGCTACCCTACCTCCCCACACAGAGTGTCTGAGGGAGATATATAGGATTTTTTTTCCTCTGAGAGTAACAGCTTACTGCAGTCTTTATACCTACATACCTATTATGGCCCTGGAAACAGTAGTTGTAAATCTCATGGACTTCTTTCTTACTATAAACTAGATCCAAATAGTTTATACAAGCCTCTGAAAGCTGTCAAAAGGAGTATGTGCAGTATCCCAAACACAGAGCAGACCGGAGGCAGCAACCGGCAGCAGCTGGGACTAGCGGGTGTGAGTTTTCAGGAAAACAACCATGGAAGAGAGTTAGTTCATGGTGGGAACTGAGCCTTGTGTGGGAAAGGTGGAATATGCTTTTTTAGTTGCAGGTACATCACATTCACATCAGTGTTGCAGCTCACAAAGTGCTTGTTTCACTGTTGTGTTTCACTAGGTGCTGTAAAAAGTTGAGATTCGGGTTGCTCTAGGGTTTTGTACAAAAAATCATCTGGTCTCAGTTGTATTATTATTATTATTATTATTATTATTATTATTATTATTATTATTATTATTATTATTGTTTGCATTATGGTAAGGGCAGAGTTACAAAGACCCCAGTCAGATCACTGCTCAAGTCCCACTGTAGGCAGCTGGAATGTGCCCCATGGCAGGCTGTGGTCTGCTCCCCATCCTCAGCAGCCTCTGCATGTATGAGTAAAGCTCTTGCCCCTGAGGATCAGAGGTGCAGCTTGGTAAAAAGCTGGTTGTTTGCAGGGGATCCAAAGTTACTTGTGAAGGGAGAGCTGAGGAAAGACCAGCTGTGACAGGACTCATCAGTGCTGGATTTTTGCTGCTGACATTTCACCTTGAAGGAGCTTTCAAGCTAGGGCTCTTTGGACAAGGGTCAAAGTAGATCTATGAGTAAAACATACGGGTAAAAAAAAGGCCAGATAAGCAAGAAATAGTATCAGTGAGCAGGTTTCACAAGGAAGCCCCCATGAAAATAACTGTCTCTTTTTGAAGCTGCTCCAAAGCATGCCCATTTTACAGTGACTGAGAAGCAGGAGCCAGGGGGGATTTGAGATACACAAAGCATGAAAACGGGGTATCAGCCTTTGTTTTCCTTGGGGCAGACCACCAAGGGACAAGCTCAAATCCTTCGTAAGGTGGCTCCCAGGAATTCACTTTTGACAGATCTCACATGGCGGCAAATTATTCCTCCCCCCTCCTCCTACCATTTCCCCAAGCCACATTTCATCCTCAAGGGGCAAGGGAGAGTCCAGCAGACCCTTTGCACCCTCTCTTGGGGAAGAAAAATGATGCCTGGCTCCTGCTCGCAAGTGGAAGCATTTGCTGATGAACTGATACTTGGCAAAAATTGGTGTTGTGTGGAAAAAATCCCCAGCACCTGCTAGCAAAACAAAGTTATTCATAACATACGGCTGGGTGGCTAAATCTTCACTTCCTAGGGACGGCCTGAATTACACTTGCTACACGCCGAGCGGCCCGTCTCCCGTGTGGAATGACATGCAGGCAGCAGGAGGATTTGCAGCTCTGAGAAAGGTTAGGATTTATAGCGCTGTCTCTTGCAAGGGCTTACTCTGCAGAAATGATCATTTTGTCTTCACCTTCTCTTTTGGGGATAAACACATCATGATATAATCATATATATGGAAAAGCAGATCTTTGTGCTCATCAGGGAGCAGGTAGCTCCATGAATATATCTCCTGTTGTAAATCTGTCAGTGTCAGTAGGGGTTTTTTTCCACTCCTGCCTAGACTTGAACACACATCTTTAATTCATTTCTCTATGGCACAAGTTCTAAATTCTTATTCTATATTCTGATTTGTTTTCCTGGCCAGTAAATTGTTAGCCTTTCCTAACTGGGTGAATTATTGTGGAGTGCAAGGAAGTTGTCTGCCTCTGGAAAGCGTTGTTTAAACACTCTTTTTTCCCTTGCTATTCATTTGATAACATGCTAGTGTAATTGACAACATTGCTTGTGTAATGAGAGGAGAGTTAAAAAATCCATGTCTCTCTCTAGTCTGTGCTTGAGCTTTGCAGGTAGAATGACACCTTGGTCTTTAAACTCCTAGACTGGTATCTTCTGTATGTCTAAATACTAATTTCCATGAGTTTGGAGAGTTTTCAGTAGTTCCGTGCTATGGAAGAGACTCCTTCCAAGAGAGGGCACTGATGTACATGGGCTCTCACCTCCTGGTTGCAATATTGACAACAGAGTTGTCAATTTTTTTCTATCACTAATGCAGCTTGATGTAAGCTTTTCCTAGGTGACAACTGCAAAGCTATCACAATGCTTTGCAATCTTCACTGTGTCCTTTTTGCAGATCCTCATGGCCTGGTCATGCAGAAGTTTTTGTGTAGTCAAATTGCTGTTGTTGATAGAAAAGAACACTGAGAAGAAGAGGTTTCATGCCTGTGTGACAAGCTTGTGGGTTTTGTGCTTTGATGATTAGACCACGAGAATAGATTGGCTGTTGTTGATGTTGATGTTTGAGTGAAAGGAATTGCCTTGTAAAATTAAGGTCGCTTCCAAAGAAATGAAGAACTTCTGGAATGACTTCTCTACATACTATTTAGACTTCATGTGCATGTGGTGTTACTGTTCTTCTGCTTCCTAAAAATACCTTTACATTTTCAAATATATCTTTTTTGCTCTAAAGCTGCTTATTTAGTAAAATTTAAATAGCTACCTTTTGAAAGAGAATTGTGACAACTCTCTCGAGGAAGCAATAGTAATTTCAAATTGTAGTATTTTTTCCGCACCATGAGGTCTCCAGTCCTGTCCTGTGTGAGGAGACATCTTTCCTTCCCCAGCTTCACCAAGAGAAATATGAAGTAACATGAAAACCTGTAAGTCAAGGTTTCTTGACCCCTTTTCTTCCCCATACACACTGGTGCATAAATATCTTGACTCTCAGAAATTTGTCATCTGAAGTCAAGAAACTTTTTTCCTCCCCATACCCCAGAGGACCTATATATAAGAACTCCATTGGGTTCTTCACCCTTCATTGAGTGAAGCTGGAAGTTAAAGCACAGATGTGTTTCTTCTGTCTTCAAAGGTCACATTAAAAAGTCTGTAATGGTTGTTTTGTATTACCTAGTCACATTGCCTGAATTAATTTGCCTAATGGCCAACTAGAAACATGCTCACATGGTACAACGGGGCTTGGAGATAAAGTAGAGAGAGAGAATGCTCTTCTGTTACCCCTTCTGTGGCCTGCTAAAAGCTTATTCCTCCTTTTTGCTGAAGAAATTTGGCTGCTGTATTCTTTATACTCTATAAAAGACCTTTTGGCTCTTGTTTACCCAAGAGATATATGCACTGTTTTCTTTTTCAAGTATTTTATGGTGTGGAGATCTTTGGAATTAGAAAAATTAGCCTAGGGAGAAGGAGTCAAACCAAGGAACACACAGCACTTGTTTCATATCTGCACATTGAGTTAGAGCCACATTCTTGGTGTGCAGGAATCCTGGCAGTTCCTGGGACTTCAGTCTTTCTTCTCTGTCTGGTGGGGTGTTATGTTTGGATGCAGCCCAGACTGGAGGTTGCCAGAGCCAAGATGAGATACAGGAATGATGATCATACCTCTCTTCTTCCTCTAAGGAGCACCAGCCACCTACAGGTCCATACAGCTATTCATTAGTTAGTCTTTGTTCAAGGAGCAGACGGAAATGACTCGAATTATGAACTGAATTTGAAATTATAGAGCTCTCCATGACGTTCAAGTTTATTTTAAAGAGTATTTAAAAATCAAGACACCCTGTTCTGTTCTTCCATTTTTTCCTTCCCACTTCAAGGCCAGAGTATTTAATGAGAGCTAGAGTGGAAAGATGCTGGACTGCTACATTGTGTTATTTTTTCACCTCTTTGGGTAGTTAGAAGGGAGTTGTTTTCCTTTTAGTCTCTGCTGCTGTTGTAAAGCAGTTTTCTTCTCTCAGAAAGCTTTTCCCTTTTCCCTTTTCCATTTCCTTTCTTTTTTCCTTTCATACTAACCATATTGAGCAGTACCAGGGGATTTTTTTTTTGGTAGCTCCTGCCCAAACATTTTTAAATCAAGCAAAAGTAATCACAACCTTTCTCTTCACTTGAAACCATAACATTTTTTGACAAGAAGTGCCTTTAAAGAAATACCTCCTAATTTACGGCGGGTTGCTTTGTACTTTGTTTCTGTAACCTATCTCATTACATTTCCTGTGTGTTAAGTATGTATGTATTATGAGCTCTTAAAAACAAATATCCCAGAAGAAAGGAATTCAGTAAATGAATAAAACATTCTTGGGTTGCCCAAGTGGCAGCTTAATAGCTCATCCATTGGGACTTTCATACAATATAATGATGATAGCCATATAAATATATGGATAGATGAATAACTTCAATGAGGAGCTTATTACAACTCTGCATACCACATCTGAAATGAAATCAAACTCTGAAAGTGCTGCCTGATGAGAAGGTCCATATTTTTCCAGTGCCAACCGTGAAATTCTGCCTAAAAATACACAAGCTGTGTGTCTGTGTATACATATGTACACATAGCTAAAACATGCTTCAATAGCACACACACGTACATACATACACTGCTTCTAGGTGGAATTTAGTGTTTCAGGACTGATACTGATAGCACTGAACCTCTAAAACTTCATAGACTATTGACATGACTGGGTTTGCAGCAGTGTGTTAGCGATTAGATTTTAGCCCTGGCTTTCTCTAAAAATTACAAGATAAATGGAATAGGAGCATAAGGTTGTCGTGTTATATTGCCTAGGTCTACACAGCTTTTTCATTAGGTGCCCCTAATCACAGAGCTTTGTAAGTATCTGCTTTGATGCCTGTCTGCCACAGCAGTCTGAAACCTTGTGTAGGGCTAAAAGTAAAGGTTCAAATATTTTTTTTTTGGTAGCAATGATACTCTCAGGAAAACTGATTTCCAGTTATGCTGGACTTGAAAACCTGATGTTGATGACCCTGAAAGATGGAGAGAAACCAATTCATGCTGAGCTGTGGCATGGACAGGAGAAACTAGACCACCAAATGAAACATAAATAGGATATGACAATTCATTTCCTTACTTCAAAGAATGGGAAAATGAATTTCTAGGAAGTTTCTGAACTGCGGTGAAAGAAGTCTAGGTACTCATATGAAACATAACATCAGTCTCTCTTGTAAGCCAGCAAAAATTCTGTCTTAGCAGGGGGAGAGACTGGTATTGTATTGTAGACAAAGGATGCTGAAGTGCTCTTTATGAAAGACAGCAATACAGTGATTGTCTGTTGATTGTTTTAATAATGCACATCACAGAAGAGGTCCTGCCCTTTATTTTCTCATGAGTTGTGTCTCAGTAGAATTTCTCATTTTCATTGGCTGGCTTTTCCTGGGCAGTTTATTCTATGTTGTATGTGTGTGTGTGTGTGTGTGTGTGTGTGTGTGTGTGTGTGTGTGTATGCATATATAAAATACAACTAGCATCGTCTCCAACACTAGTCTGAAGCAACAGCTTTTAGTGTCAGTACTCAAAAGTGATCACATAAAGCCCCATGAAAAAAAAGGACTTTAATATTTTCATACTGGTGGATTAAATTGATGAATGTTTGTTGTGCTGAAAAATAAGGTGCCACTGCTGATCTTGGAGCTGAATGAAATGACACCAACAATAAAATAATCTTTCCTAGGTGAAGTAGAAAAATTCCATCCTGGGGCTCCTGGAGGTCAGTCTGAGCATGGGGAGACCTGTTGCCTCCTGTACCCTGAGCTATTGGAGAATTGTGTTTATTTGATGTCTGAACTGTATGGAACAAGATGTTAGTCATAGGACTCACATGCTATGTGCACAACAATTGAGTGGGCATAATCAGAAAAGGAACGGCCTCAAATGAAACTTGCTGGCTACTGGGGAATGCAGGTCCAGAAGGTGATACAATCTTACTTTTTTATTCTCTTTCTGAAAGAGTTTCTTTCCTTTTTTTATATATATATATAATAGAAAAGAAAATAAGAATGAAACAAAGCAGGGGAGAACTGCATGTGAAAATAAGTGAATTGAAACGAGTGATTTGACAAACACTTAGGAGAATTGACAGAATTGATCTGTGGGTTAAATGATGGGATATAGACTGTGGGATCAGGAAGTTAAGTGTTGTGTGTGGACATTGCAACATCAGTATGATAAATTGATTGTTGTTAGTACTGAAACTGCAATTGTCCCTCTGTTACTGTGGAGGTGGTAACTAACATGAATTCATATTCCGAAACTTGCGTGCAATTTATGGACCTCCTTTGGGAAGTTGAAATCATGATGGAAGTTTAAAATAATCTGTATCATTATTGACAACTTTTCCTATCCTTCTCCTCCCTGTATTCTAGCTTGGACAAAACTACATTTTCAAGCAGCTTTTAAATGACAATGAGAACACCATGTGTGTGGAGTGGGTCTTTGAATAATTGTCTTTTGAAATCGATTTTTATGATTCTGACAGTTAGCAGTTCGTGTACTCTGTAACAAAGAAGCTTATACCCACTGCCTTACTGTAAGCACCTGCCTAGTTTCCTCAGGCTCCTTTCCTCTGCTTTCAAGGGGGAAGCGATAAGCAGGACTGGGCTCCCAGCTTCTGCAGTACCCTCCAGCAACCTTCAGCCAGTGCCTCCACTTACTCTGTCTCTGCTTAACCTCACAATTTAGATTCTTGAAGTGAGGCACCTGGCCTTTTCTGAAGGTATCTGTGTTTAAAGTAATGACTCCGTAATAACTTTTTATTCTGCTTGTTCTTCGTGGCGCAGGTTTCATCATTCTTAACTGACCAAAAGTTAAAGTAACATTTGACTATCACAGTGCTACATACATATGAAAATCCTGTCTCTCTTCCAAACACTGGGCCTGAAAATGAGTTTTCCAATATGCTCTGAAAACAAACAACTTTAGGCTTAGTTGGAACTGCTGATAAATAAAACCCAAAAATTTCTATATGTGATTCATCCTTCTGTATAAACTGATACAAATGTGTGTGGCTGATTTTAATATTTTTTCACTGTGATTATTATTCTGGACTGTGTGCACATGTATATGGATGTGGTAGGGTCTTTTATGTTAAAAAAGCGCCCATACATACATGTATGTAGTTATATAAATGTGCCTGTGTGCGCACATGCATATGTACTACTCAGACAAGTGTGAAAATACCCAGAGCAGGTGTGATTGTTTATGTGTGGTATAGTGTTCTCCCTCTCTGTTTTGTTAAATATAGGGTGAATCAATATTACATAGATTTTACTTTATATTTGAAATTTAGTAAGTAATTTTGACACGTCACGTCACAGAACAGTTTTTGTCTCTTGATCAACTGTTGCCTTTTTTCTCTCTTTGTCACAGGGTGAAAGAATGATGTGATGGACGTGAATATGGGCCGCTGGTCAGGCTCACGGCTACCTCCGTCATGCCTTGCCCTTCTGATTGTCAAGTTCCTGGCCTCCATTTGCCAGGTGGCTCACGGGACTGCCGCACTTGGCTTTCACTTCACACATTCCACTTACAATGCCACGGTCTATGAGAATTCCGCAGCCAGGACCTATGTCAACAGTCAGACGAGGATGGGCATTACCATGGCTGACCTTTCATGGGATATCAAGTACAAGATAGTGTCTGGTGATGATGAGGGCTTTTTTAAAGCAGAGGAAGTCATCATTGCTGACTTCTGCTTCCTCAGAATAAGGACTAAAGGTGGGAATTCTGCTATATTGAACAGAGAAATCCAGGATAACTATTTATTGATGATAAAAGGGTCTGTCAAAGGAGAGGACTTGGAAGCGTGGACAAAAGTGAACATCCAGGTTTTGGATATGAATGACCTAAGACCTTTGTTTTCCCCAACCACGTACTCTGTCACCATAGCAGAAAGCACTCCCTTAAGGACTAGCATTGCACAGGTGACCGCAACAGATGCGGATATTGGGTCCAATGGTGAATTTTATTATTACTTTAAAAATAAAGTTGATCTCTTCTCAGTTCATCCTACAAGTGGTGTTATCTCCTTAAGTGGCCGGTTAAATTACGATGAGAAAAACAGATACGACCTTGAGATTTTGGCAGTGGACCGTGGGATGAAGCTTTATGGAAGCAATGGTGTAAGCAGCACTGCCAAGCTTTATGTTCACATTGAACGTATAAATGAACATGCCCCAACAATAAATGTAGTGACCCATATTCCCTTCCCATCAGACAAGGAACCTACCTATGCAGTTGTTAACGTTGATGACCTAGATGAAGGAGCCAATGGAGAAATAGAATCTGTTTCTATTGTGGCTGGAGATTCGCTGGAACAATTCTTTTTGATTAAAGAAGGGAAATGGATGAATGAGTACAAAATCAAAGAAAGAAAGCCTATTGATTGGGACAGCTTCCCATATGGTTATAACCTGACTCTCCAAGCTAAGGACAAAGGATCTCCTCAGAAATTTTCTGCAGTCAAACTGGTCCACATTGCTAGTCCCAAGAAAGAAAGTATCCCCCTGAAGTTTGAAAAGGAAGCATATGATGTTTTGATCAGTGAATTTTCACCTCCTGGTGTGGTGGTTGCAGTAGTTAGGTTGATGCCTGAGCCACAGGGTGTGGAATACAGAATATCTCCAAGTGAGGAAGCTGAGTATTTTAAGATCAATCCCAGCACAGGCCTTATTACTACTGCTCGTCCTTTGAAAATCATTGAGAAGGACCTCTACGAATTAGAAGTATATGCAAACAAAGGCGGTGATTTAAAAGCACGGGTCACTGTCAGGTTAGAAGATGCCAACGATCACACTCCGGAGTTCCAGCAGCTCTCCTACAGCTCATTTGTCAATGAAAGTGTCCCAGTGGGGTCCAGTGTTTTGGCAGTGTCAGCAGTTGATGAAGACAGGGGAGAAAACGGATACATCACATACAGTATTGCCAGTCTGAACTCACTGCCATTTACAATAAACCAGTTTACAGGTGTCATCAGCACATCTGAAGAACTGGATTTTGAGTCCTCACCAGAAAGCTACAGATTCATTGTGAGAGCTTCCGACTGGGGTTCTCCCTACCGCCACGAAAGCGAGGTGAATGTCACCATCTACATAGGCAATGTCAACGATAACAAACCCCTCTTTGAAAAAGTGGCCTGCCAGGGAGTGATTTCGTCTGATTTTCCTGTTGGTGGTCATATCACTGCTGTTTCTGCAATAGACATAGACGAGTTAGAGCTTGTGAAGTACAAAATAATCTCTGGAAATGAACTTGGCATTTTTTATTTAAATCCAGACTCTGGTGTCCTGCAGCTTAAAAAATCTCTTGTTAACTCCGGCATAAAGAACAGCAATTTTGCCCTTAAGATAACGGCAACTGATGGAGAGAACTTTGCTGATGCTATGTTCGTTAATATTTCAGTAGTTCATGGGAAAGTGTCTTCAAAGACCTTTAGCTGTAGAGAAACTAGAGTTGCTCAGAAGCTAGCAGAAAAATTGCTCAAAAAGGCAAAAGCAAATGTGAAGCTGAATTTAGAAGATGGTTTTCTTGATTTTTATTCGGTCAACAGGCAGGCACCGCATTTTGACAAATCTTTTCCTACTGATGTAAAGGTTTCAGAGGATCTCCCGGTTGGTGCCACCATCCTGAGGATAAAAGCCTATGATGCAGACTCAGGCTTTAATGGAAGAGTACTTTATACAATTTCTGATGGTAATGTAGATAGTTGTTTCAGCATTGACATGGAGATGGGGATACTTAGTGTTCTCATGCCCTTGGACCGTGAAAAAACAGAGCTTTATCTCCTTAATATCACAATTTATGATTTAGGTAATCCACAGAAATCTGCATGGAGACTGCTGACTGTCACTGTGGAGGATGCAAACGATAACAAGCCTGTTTTTTTACAGGACAGTTACTCAGTTAATATTTTAGAAAGTACAAGTCTTGGTACAGAGATTATCCAGGTAGAAGCCAGAGATAAAGACCTAGGGTCTAATGGTGAAGTGACTTACTCAGTACTGACAGACACCCATCAATTTGCTATCAACAGTTCCACAGGAGTGGTGTATGTTGCAGATCAGCTGGACCGGGAAGCAAAGGCAAACTACACTCTCAAGATTGAGGCTAGGGACAGAGCAGAGAGTGGCCATCAGCAGTTTTCCGTTGTGCCTCTGAGGGTTTTTTTGGATGACGTTAACGATTGCTCTCCAGCCTTTATACCGTCCAGCTACAACGTGAAGGTCCTTGAGGACCTGCCGGTTGGCACTGTCATAGCTTGGCTGGAGACTCACGACCCAGACCTGGGCTTGGGTGGCCAAGTCCGCTACTCGCTGGTAAACGATTACAACGGGCGGTTCGAGATCGACAAGGCCAGCGGCGCCATCCGCCTGAACAAGGAGCTCGACTATGAGAAGCAGCAGTTCTACAACCTGACCGTGCGTGCCAAGGACAAGGGGCGCCCCGTTTCTCTCTCTTCTCTTTCTTTTGTGGAAGTTGAAGTGGTGGATGTTAACGAAAATCTTTATACCCCCTATTTTCCTAACTTTGCTGTCGCTGGATCTGTAAAGGAAAACTCCCGCATTGGTACAAGCGTTTTGCAAGTTGTTGCTCGAGATGAGGACTCTGGAAGAGATGGGGAGATCCAGTATTCCATCAGGGATGGCAGTGGCCTGGGGAGGTTCAGCATAGATGAAGAAACTGGTGAGTTTTGTTTCTAATTTCTCCTTCACAGAGGTTTTTTGCACAAGCAAAGCTCAGGCATAATTGCTTTCTAACCTTAACAAGAAATTCAGTTCTTCTTAACAGGCAAGATAAAATTATAAATAAGGATTTTCCAGGCACAGCAATGACATAATTTAATTATCTGGTTATATTCATCACTCTGTGGATGTGAAATAATACACATGTCTTTTCAGCAGCTATGTGATGATTCCATTTAGAAGGCAGTGATAGTTACAGAATGACTTGCTTACAGTCACTGCATTATCTGTTGATCACTGTAAATTACTCAGGTCACCTCCACAGAGTCACAATACTTACGACCTTGAATACAGTGTTAAGCCCAATGAAAGGGAATAAGGAGCATGAAACAGATTATTTTGTCCTAAAACCTATTTGTAGTCTTGTTTTTCTTGTTGGGAGTAATTTTTCATGGGAGTTATTCTGGAATGACACACCATCCTGTGTAATTCACTTTCTTGTAGCATGGTGTTCGTCACTGTTGTTGTGCTTATGTAAAAGGTAGAAATCCAGGGAAATGTTTGTAACTGTAAATGACCTGTGCTAGCTTTCCTTTGGTGGCAGTAGTATTCTAAACATTGATGTTAGAAAGCATTGTTAATGTAGTGAAGGTTTTTAAGATGCTGAACTTTACTACCACACCACCCTATTGGAAAATACTCAAAATACTAAATATAAAAGTGTGTTTAGTAAAACACTTAAAAAGTGGCTGTTTAAATGTCTGATAGTTGTTGGGAGTAATGGTGCAGCTGTGCACCACTAGAAGTAGTGAGGAAATTAGGAAATATTAGTCAACAGTTTCAGAAACTGTATTAAATATGTTAGGTCTGTGGGTTTACTGTGGTTTGTATGTCTTTTTCTGAAGCTTTTAATTGAGAATGTGGTATTAAACATAAGATTAAAATGTATGTTTTGGCAAATTCAAACTGTTTAATCAAATGTCAGCTTTCTAAACTGAACATTATGAAAAACAGACGACATTACAAATGCTGTGGCTCTCATCTAAGTATAAGCAGAGAAAAATATTTTTATTCTATTTTTGCCACAGTCTCGCTGCTACAGCTGTACACAGATGATTGCAGTCAAAACCTTATGTCCAGAAACATCAGACTTGAGTGTCAGAAGTCAAGAGGACACCTTGTCTAATTTCCAGAAATGTTAGGAACTCGCATATCCTACAGTGCTGATAGTAGCAGAAGGCATTCTGGGAACATGATTTAGACATTTGGACATGTATTTAACTGTTAAGCTCCTGCATTTGAAAATTTTGTCCTACCTACTTCTTACTGAGTAGCATCAACTTCATCTCAGTGGGTTCTTTATGAAGCACTGGGAGGTTCGTCCAGATGCTGCAGTACTGATACAGAAATCTCAGCGTTCAACATTGATTGAACTTAAATGAGCTGTTAGGGAAAGTAACTCAGTATGTGTCACTCATAAGTAAAATAACCTTTTTTTTACCGTGTGCCTGCACTAGTAGAGGTGATGGCCTAGAATAAGTTAGGTCCCTTGTTCAGTAAAGAGCAAATCATGTTTTAATGTGAGTGGAAATTGTACTGAATATTCCACATTAAATATGCTTACTTGATTTCCAAAATTGACATATATTTTGTGGAGACAAAAAAAAAAAAAAGCCCCAAATCTCCCGGGGAGCAAAGATTTTTCTGCCTTTCACTTTTTCATGAGTGTTACATAAAAATGAACCAACCTGTGCTATTTCACTTAATCATTCCAGAAGAGACTTGATAATCCAGCAGATAAAAAGATTTAGGATTCTTGTTCTGATTTCCCCAAATGTTCAATACCACGTAATTCTTCTTGAAAGCAATTTGAAGAACACTTTGGGTGCAGAGCTGCAGCTAGGGCGATGTGGAGGGCAGGGCTTCGGGGTTGCTCTGGGTCATGCTGCTGTAAGCTGAATGCAGAATTTGACCTTCTGTGTCAAATAGAATGCAACATTAATACTCTGCTATTGAACTGGTGGCAACTTAAATGCTGCTGAATGATGAATCAGCTTTCTAGCTGTAGAAAAGGGCTTAAGTCACATATTGAATTAATTTATAAAGAGATAGCTGTTTATTTACTTTCAGCGCAGTTCATTTGTCACTTTTAAACTGACCAACTCTATTGGCTTATGTACCGTCTCTCCTGAAATTTGTGAAGGTAAGCAGGAGTGTGAAGTACAACAAATCAATATTTTTGGCTGCTGCCTTAATGAAAAGATGACTGCAGCATCCATTATAATCATTAGGATATAAAGTGGGCCAAATTCATCCTGATATGTGAGCAGGCTGGCCTGCAAGCAAGTCTGTGCTTTCAGCAAAATTCTGCTCAAGTGCATTATTTTTATTTTTCTGAAATATTACATGTTAATGGTGTTGCCCTGTGTGTTGAGTGAGATGTGCTTTTGCTCCCTGAGGCAGATTGATACTGAGGAGTTGAAATGATGCCAGGATACCTGAGGAGAAGCAGGCCTTGCTGATGGATGCACGCTGCACCATGCAGCTGCACATTTGTTGTCATGGTGGCTTCTTCTTCTTCCACTACAGATGTATATAGGTGCATATAGGTGCATATAGGTGCATATAGGTGCATCTGGAAAAAAACAAGGCTCAGGGGAGATCTTCTCACTCTCTACAGCTGCCTTAAAGGAGATTGTAGTGAGGTGGGGGTCAGTCTGTTCTCCAAGTAACAGGCAGGACAAGAAGAAATGGCCAGGAGAGGTTTAGGGTATTAGGGAAAATTTATTCACTGAAGGAGTTGTGAGGCATTGGAACAGGCTGCCCAGGGATGTGGTGGAATCACCATCCCTGAAAGTGCTCAAAAAAAGTGTGGATGTTGCACTCAGGGCCATGGCTTAGTGATGGACTTTGCAGTGCTGGGTTAATGGTTGGACTCGATGATCTTAGAGATCTTTTCCAAGTTACATGATTCTATGATTCTGTGATTTAATTCCACCAAGCTTGATCTGGCTTTTGGTGTGGGTTCCACAACAGTCTATTCTCTATTCAGTCAGAATAGTGGATTGTGTTCAGTGAACTTGGGAGTTCTCGTCTGTATTAGTCCTTATGGATCCTTCTGCACAGCGTAAATGTGCAAATCTGGGTGCTGTTGCAGTTTGGTAAGAGTTGTACCGTGGGGGTGAGCCTGGAATTCCCTTCCTACAATGCTGCTTTTTGCCTCATGTCATATAGAATTGGTCTGGAAGATGATCGTTGTTACGGCATTCACAGCTAAATACTCCAGTTCATCCGTGATGGTAACCAGCAGTACAGCAAGTATTTGCCAGCTAGAAGTGTGCATCACTTCCAAATTTGCTGGAGTAGATTTACTTTTCCGTTTCCAGGAGGCAGAGCCAGTGCAAGTCTGTAAATAAATAGAAGGTCTCCTGAAGTGGATGGCTGCAGTTCCTGACCATTCAACTCTATCTGTAGTTTCCCACTACCTTAAACAGAAAATGAAATTTCTCATGGGTTTATAAGTCAGTCATGATTGATAGCTGAAAATCTGCTTTAAGACTTTTCTAGAGGTTTAAAAAACGGGAGGAACTTTTTTATTTATTGACTGTTGATATAAATGTCACGAACTTGCCATTTAAGAACCTTGCACTGAGGAACATGAAATCTGATCCTTCTGTCTCCTGTTCAGAACTGCCTTTTTTTTTTCTTGTGTCACATTCATTCACTTGGAATCAAGAGATGTAATCTGTTAGGAAATATGATCATCTGCAATGAGAACTGGTCACTGCAGGCTTCTTCAAGTCAACAGAAAGAAAGAAGCAACTGAGAAACATGATTCATTTTACCCTAATGTAAAAATATGAAATAAGTTGGGTGAATCATGCTCTAGAGGTGTGCAGAGATCCTTGTGAGACTAGCTCAGGTAGAGGTCTACACTGGATGCCTTGCTATGGTCAAACGTAGCCCATCCCTGCTAACTGTAAACAAGAATATATCCTGTCAGCCTTACTGCTAGGTAATTTGTGATGACTCCTCTCTACCAGATTAATAGTTTTAATCTAATTTCTGAGAATTATCTTGCATTCTGAAACCCACACATAAGTGTGATTCTAGAAATAAAAAGTGGAAAAAAGGTTTTTAGTAGTATAGGGGTGAGAGTTAAGTAAATAATAGTCTGTGATTTTTCATTTTTGGACAACACAGTGTTAGAGCATGCCATCTTCTTTTCTATCTACAGAAATTCGATCAATATCTGATATTTTGATCTTACTTGCAGAAGTGAGTAGTAACCTTCCCCTTGTGCAGCTCTGGTGCCACAGAGAAGCTGGAGCCATTTCTTCATCTTTGGTACTGCTTCCTGCCTGGTGTGCACCTCCACTCTCTTTGCCAGTCTGCTAATTGCAGTTCCTTAGAAGGAAATTGTGTAAAACCTGCTCTTATATCTCCAGATTGTTGTAACACAAAATGAGCAGACGTGGTAAAAAATTTTGTGGGATGTGAGTATGCTCTGAGTTTCCACCATAGGTTAGCTCTAATAGTTACGACTACTCTTGTGGAAATGGTCTCTGTCAGAGGTCCCACACTGCCTTATTAAAAACCTGAATTTTCTTAGCTCTGGTGTATACACCATCATAGTGCTCATACCACAGCAAAGTGGTGTATTTTTGTTGTCTCAGGAGCTGGTGGCGGGTCCAACAAATGCATATGGGCTTATGATATCACCCACCTTGGGAGACTAAGTACCACCTATCAGAACCTCTTTTCTGGCTGCAGTGGAGATTTGAACAACTAGTGGGAGTTCCTGACTTCTTGAAATGTTGAGTTGGATGAGATCAGGCGTAAATGCTGTAATCTTCCTTCTCATTTTTTAATGATTTGTGGTTCAGTTAAACTGCATTTTTACTCTAGCTCCGCTTTTTAGTCTGGCATCTGTTTCTACATGTTAATGTAACAGCCTGGCACTCAAAGAGTTTCTATATTTATCCCTGCGCTACCCATGGATGTACTGGTAGTAGCAAATGATCAAAGTGAGTTCTAGAGGAGCAGAGAGACGAGACACAGCATCTTCTGCTGCAGAGACTTCTGTAGGGTTTGTCAGAGTTGGTGTGGCAGCATCCTGACATGCAAGGAGTTGCTAACTCCACTGCACTGGTGGGAAAACCGAAGCAACAAGTCTTTTACTTATTCTCAGGAAAGCATAGAATCATCTTAAGTCATATTGAAATTGAACATGGAGATAAAACTGGTATTAATGAAATGCTTACGGGATCCTTAATGTTCTTGCAAAGCCCATGAGCACTGACTTAGGAAATAAAGTTAGTAAGTTTTGAAAGCATTCCTTAAGGTTGTTCAGGAACCTGAGTCCCCTGACTTTCATTAGAACTTTAAATTTAGGCATTAGCTGACATTAATTTCTAACCCTGTAGAGGACCTCTGATAAGAATGCAAGCTGTAGATGACCCTCTTGTTATCTTTAGGTGTTTCAGCCCTGAAATTCACATTAACAAGCCAGTCTTGTCTTTCACGGTGCTGAAAGCTTAAAGGTGCTGTTAAATGGAGGTAGAGTTCAAATTATTACGGACTCCATGGGTTCATTTATGCTGCTAATCTTCGTTAGTTAGTTAAAGTGGTCTGATCTTCGATTTGGATACCTCTAGAGTGGTAGAAATTCCTGACAAACTGTGGCTAGAGAAGGCAGTTGATGCTGGAAAACCCTAATGATGGCTTCAAACGGCTAATAATGGAAACTAGAAACACCAGATGATACAGTTTACAATAAACCAGTCTGCCTGCACTGTTCCATCTATTTGGCAGAAAGCATCGAGTTCACTGCTTCTGACTCCTTGCATCTTGTTGCTGTCTTCTAAAATAGTTTGTAGTTATTGTGTATGCAGGTTGAAGGATACTTCCATTTCCTGCAATTTGAGTGGTTTGATAAATATTTATGTGGGACCATTGCTAGCATTTCCTTGAAACAAAATAAAGTAAAATGAAAATCGTTTGTGATACATGTTTTTCTCCCTCTCACTTGTTCAATTTTGTGGAGGCATGTAGGAGCTAGTGGGTGGATCTGGGTGGACTCACTGGCAGAATTGAATTCACTGTAGAGTTTTGAGACATTTGTATTATGGATGTTCTTCACCTTCCTGGAGAGTGTAGGCAAATTTTATTACCCAGAGCCAGTGTTTTGGAGCCACTTTATTATCCCAGGCTTCTAAACCCAGTTTTCAAAGCAACTTCAGGCCATACCACAAGAGAAGTGCCAGGGGGTGTTGCTGGGAGGTGGCTTGGGAAAGAGGGTTGCTGCATTTGCAGCAGGCGAAATCATCAGCTCTCAGCCCGTCTATGGTGTCTCTTCTGGGCAACCTCTTTGGATAGGAGTGTGCCAGATGGATCACAGAGCACAGCCCTGGCCAAAATCTGGTCTGTCAGCCTGTATCTGTGTCAGGCAGGAATAAAGCATTCCTGAGAGCAGCTATTTCTGAGCCTGTGAGCTCAGCTAAGGTACTGTTATCATTGTTCTGTAAGTTATCTCTGGCAGCTTTTAACAGTGCAAGTGTTCCTTCATATAAGATTTCCACTTTTAGGACAACAATCACTAACATTTTTATTTTTCTTTAAAATTAGTTGTGGTAGAAAACCAAGAATTTTTACACAAATTTTGTGTCTGTGTGTTTATAATTTCCCTGTCATTTCTAGATGTGAATTAGTAAGGAACAAGGCTTGTCTTAGTTTCACTGGAGCAAATTTGTTTAACTTTTTTTTTTAATAATATGAACCCTAAAACAATACATCAGCTTATGAAAATATTTACTTTAAAAGGCTCTGAGTATCATTCTGACATACTTTCAAAGTTTCCTAAGTGAGGCCAGTCATGCAGAACTGTTCCATTCAAGCTATTCAGCTCTTTAGAGTTTATACCCCATAAAACAGCTCACTACGAACAATTTTTATAGCTAGCTGTAATTTGCATGCTTTCCCTTCTTTGGAAAATGTATAGAGAATCTCCTTTATTATTCAGGATGCTCCTGGTGATAGGACATTTTGTCTCAATCTCTGAGTAATTTATTTGTTAATAAAGAAAAGTGTAGTCTGTATTTCCTCCTGTCACCTTTATTACCCTTCAGAGCATTTTGTATTATATGTTTCTGTTATTCTCTCTCTTAGTGTATAATCCCAGAAATAGCTTGTGCATCATCATCAATTAAATTACACCCAGGTGCTCCTGCAGAAAGCTTATCTCCAAGGTACCAGTGAGGGGACCAAACCACAAGGTACTAAGTTAGATGATATTAGAGGAAAATTGACTTCCAGTGTCTGGTGTTCATTCTGAGCACATGAGCACCAGCTGTATCCTGGCATCACTTTAGACCATGAGCAGCAGTTCATGGTAGTTCAGAGGAAACTGGAGAAAAATCCATTTTAGCTGTTCCAGAGCACCGGTGGAAGCCGAGGGCATTGAGAAGCGATGCTGTTGGTGCAAAACCATGAGCTTATGGGCATATGGAGGGCAATATGAGTACTCCCCTCTTCCAGGGATATAGAGGAAGATGTTTGGGCAATGTCTAAGATTACATGGAACCGTTTTGTTGTACTGCCTAATCCTTTCCTGTAACAAGTCCAAGAGAAAGAAATATCCACTGGCCAAGAAAATAAAGGATGCATTTTGCTGTCTGACCTTGCAGCAGGTTCTGTGGCTTTTTAGGGAACAGTAGAACTGGACAGAGTTAATCAGGAATTTGTGGGGCTGTTTTGGAGTGATAACACTAGACTGATCACGTATCTCTTCCCCCACTTGAATATGTAGGTAGGCTCAAGGATTTACCTTGGAAGCTGGATTAAAGGGTACTTTTTATAAAGCTGTTTGCAGTTCAAGGACTGCAAGTAATGGTTAATCAGGCAGTCGCTTGGAAAGCTTTTCCAAGCTTTCACTGCTCTCATTGCTAAAAAATTGTGTCATATTTTAAGGCTGTTTGGCTAATTTCAGTGTTCAAGTCTTGGAACTTGTTAGGTGTTTGCCAATAAGGTAAAAATAAAATAAAATTAAAAAGCCTTTCCACTGTCAGATCTCTTTGAATTCACATATACATATTTACCTGAAAATAGATGTTTGGAGATGAGCTTCTATAGCTTACAGAACAGATTATTTTAATCTGTAGTCTGCTGTTTAATATAAACATCTTTATTGCATTTTGTACACTTATGGTGTCTTATTAGCATTGAACTGTTGCCAGTAAGAAATAGCTGAGAGAGAGCCAAACAGTGCGTGTGGGGAGGGGGCTTTCACTGCAGTCAGTTTGCATTAGGTGTTTGCACTAGTACATCTCTGTGTATCTCAGAGTGAAGCTGTCCGCTGGCACTGACCTGGTCATTGTGTCCATGGTGAGCAAAAGGGGTAGATCCGTTCAGCTGTGGCAAGAGGTTTGTCACAAGTGTTGCTGCAGTGCTCCATCAGAGTGGGAAGTGTGTGGAGGTCTGGGACTGTGCTTTGTTTCCTTCGTGCAGAGAGGTGTGGTACTCACCAGCACATCCCCCACCTAAATGATCAGGGATATCTGGATTTGCTGTGGCACTTACCCACCCCTCCACTGAAATATATGTGTTGATTTTTTGCTCTTAGTTGTCTCAACTTTGTAGCTGTTGCCCACTGGAGACAGTCTGGTTACCACAGCCCCCCCCCCCTCTAGAGGGAGGCAGCCTGAAGCTCCTTCTCCTGGGAGATGCTTTTCAATTACTTTGATGATATTTTCATCTTGGAGTTGAGCAAAATGTGCTCACTGTACGTGTATGAGCGACAGTTCTTCGAGGTGATGGACTGGAAAGGTGAGAGTAATCTTGTACGTGGTTTCAACAGCTCTCTGATTCCACAGTGTGTTGGCAAGGTCTGCCTATATTTTACAGCTGAAGCCTTCGGTTTTTCAGTTTTGCTAAAATATGCATAGCAAATTAATTTCTGATTTTAGATCTTTGCAGCTCATGATGAATTATATGCATCTTTATTGGGGGATTTTCTGTCTTCGTTTGAAAATTTTACTGAGAATTTGTGTTCTGGAGATCTAACTTAACACATAGGTCACTGAAAATGGTTTTGCGTCTCACCAGTGGTTCAGTTCATAAGGTAAAGATTTGGCAAAAAGAAGATAAAAAACTGTTACTGTGACTCAGTTAAACCCCAAAACCTTTATTTTTACAAGAGAGTAACTATGGGATTTAATTAAATTTGCCAGAATACTTCACAGTCCCAGAACACCTTTCATCTAAAGTACACAAATTATTTTCTACATTTTAATGAAGGAAGGTCTTTGATGTACAATGTTTATGTAGTTTCCCATTTTTACTGAAAGGTGTAGATAAGTTAATAGTTTGAGATTTTTTTCTCTTTTTCGGAAGTGGGGGAATGACAATGCAGAAATTCATTAAAAGCAGTGGGAACTTCAGGTGTTTGGCGTCTCTATGATGAAGCTGTACTTAGCCGCAGCAAATAGTGTGGATGGGGCAGATTCTTCTGACTCCCAGCATGTTTTTCCATGTGAGACCACCCTTCTTACACTGTACCGGATCTTGGAGCTGGTTTTAAAAGGATTGGATTTTACCCTTTCTTTTTGAGATCGTTCGTAAGGATGAACTGGTTTGGTTTGCTCTGCTCTGCTTCCACTGCATATGTTAGTTTGTTTTGGTTTTTTTACTTTGCTTTAATTATCATTTAACAGGAACTCTTTGATGATGGCAGGTTGTAGTCCTAGCCATCATCAGTGATTAATGCAGCTTCCTCTGGGGTGATAACCTTCTGTTTTGCTGTGGGAGAAAGAGCAGTGGATAGCCACAAGCACCAGCAGTATGGGCCCATCCAGGGATAACCAGAGTCCTTTGGCTGCCCACAGGACTGGCAGCTGGAGGGAAACCTCATCAGGCCTTTGGGGCTGATTCTTCTGGGTGGCACTGAGTGCTCTGAGTGGCTGCAGGAGCCTTCCCAGTATGGGGTGGGCTTCCCCGTATGGAGCAGCCTCCCTTGCTTTACCCTCTCCAGCACTGCCCTTCAGAGATACTCGCCTCATCCTTCTCTGTAAGGAAATCCTAAAAACAGCAGATTGAGCCCCTGAGAGCTACTGGTACCGCTTCCATTGGAAACATAACAAACATTTAACGTGCTATTTTCACTCCCACAATACCAGGATAGGGCAGTCTGTTCCATGCCTTCTGTACCTCAGATTAGTGGTGTGTCTTCGTCTCCACGATGAGCAGTTGCACCAGCCGTTTGCTAATGAGATGAGATGCTTTTTGCAAGTGTGTGGCTCCTTTGCAACGCAGTGTGGCTCTGCCTTTAATGAGGTGTCTTCCTTTTTGGAACATTCAGTGTGGGCAGTAGTTCAGTGTGGGCAGCAAGCTGCTTTTGAGGTACAGAATGTCATGCTGGAGACAAGCAAAATAATCAAAAAAGGAAGATTGTGCTGATAGTGACATTTATAGAGATGGGGGCTGTTTATGAGGCAGGGCCAGGACTGGCATTTAGCTGTGCTGGCTAAAGGGTAAATAGCAAAATCTGTTTAATAAATGTGACCTAATGAATTTAGGACTGCTGATTCTAAAGTTTGTCCCTCCATCAATTTATTATCAAAACCCATAGCAGCTTCTCTCTAAAAATGGAGGGTAATATCTAAATAATGTTGGAATTGTCTCAACTATAAAGACTGATTTTGTTGATGCTGGAAGTGGAAAAAACCATTCAGCTGGTGGATGTTGCTGGCTGTAGCCATTGCTGCATTGCAAAGTGCTCTACTCCTATATTGTTAGGAGCACAGAAGGGTTCCTGTTGTCTTTCTGTAAACATACCAGTGTTTAAAACTTTTTGCATATGCTTCTGCTCTTTCATGGGGATTTCCTTTAATTGCCTAATCTCTCATAATGAACAATAATCTGTCACTGGCAAAGATAAAATCCAGCTAATTCTCAGAAAATCTGTTTTTCTTTCTCTGTACCCACAAATTAAAACTCATCTGATAACATCTGGAAGCTCTATCTGGACATTGAATGTGGTCAGAAATAACTGTGTTGGTCACATTGTCAATCGTAATCCGGTCCACATTGACAAGAGGGTTTGGACTCTCCTGGCAAGTCCCTGGAGGGGGTGGGAACCTCTGGTAAAGGGGCCATGGATCCCCTTTCCCTGGTCACCTGGATCCAGGACGTACAGTCTTACTGGTGGGGTTCCTAAAGGGCTGATGTATACACAGAAAACCCCCAACCAACCAAGCAAACTAACAACTAGCTTTTGCAACTTGAATTGCTTCTGAAGAATCCCATGTTTTCAATTAAATAAGGCTGTGATTTCCAGCTCCATTTATACCTGGTATATATCTGTTCTGACCATAGCAGAGACAGCCTGTTCCTGGTCCTGAGTGCTGTTTCCTACTGCCTCCCCCAAGTGGCTCTGTTTTTTCCCACAGCCACTGGTGAACCAGCTCAAGAAAGCAATGAGAGAAGAACACATCTTTATTTTGAGGAAAAGAGTGGGGGGATCAGCTCCGTGATCGCATTTATGGGCCTTGCAAACACAAGCCATTTTGGTGGAGCTAGAGAAGGAGATCAGGTGCAAAGCAAAGTATTGCGCTGCCCTTTTGATGCTTGTGGCCCTGTGGGTTTGAGAGCATCCATGCACAGAGCTGCAGTGGTGTATTTCATGTCATTGAAATTCATACTGAGACACATTAGACATTTACTTGTCAATATCGGAAGTTTGTACTTCCCTGTTTTGTACAAGTTGCTTGGTGGCAAGTCATCCTGATAAACCAGTAGTGATTTTAGTAGGATAGAGGCACGGCTTGGAAATAAAACATGCGAGAGCTACTGCTTGTTCCTGGCTTTGGTGTGGAAGAAGCAGTTTTGATGGAGCGAGCAAGATGTGTGCTAGCAGGGGGATTCGGTGTGTTAGCTGATTAAGATGCTCATTTGCTACGTGGTGTTTATGGTGTGGGTCCCTGAGCCTCGAGCTGAAATCACAAGTCAGAACAACTATCAGATGGGTAAAGCTGCTTACTGCATGTCATGGAGAGAGACAGAATCCCTCTGGCAATATAGCTAACCTTTTCATGCCTCACTTTACCTGTCTGTGCAATAAGTCTAATGATCATCACATTGTCAAAGGCAGTTTTGTGCCATTTTTGATACTTGCGTGATTAATGGCTTTAAAATTCTGTGAGTGATTTTGATGGAAACACGTATCAAAATGCAGTGCAGCAACTGGGTGACGAAGTCACTTGGTATTTGGAGGGTGTTAAAGGAGAAGTCCCTTCAGGAGTCACTTCTTCCCAGCCTAATCTCCCAGGAGAACTGTAGAATCGTGGTGACCTATTTCAGCCAGTACATTTATTCCAAATAATTAACTATAGAAATGTTACACTGACTGTACCGGACATATGCAACAGCCACGTGCTCAGGTTGCTCAGTCATTCCTTTCAGCCTTCCAGGGGTGAGTGATGCTTCAAAGCCTGGCTCACTGCAGTGCTGGGTGGAAACAAAACGCTAAATAAATTTCAGCATCAGGTGAGACAAATTCTTACTGTTGCTCCCTGCATGCCATAATCACTGTGTCTCTTTGACCTGGCCAGAGGACTGGCTGTGACTTCGTGCTGCAAGTAGTCCTATGATGCAGCATTTTAAATGGGTAAAAAATGAAGCTAAAATACTGGTTTTAGCCATTCTTCCCAGTTGTGGAGCTGATAGCCGTAGATGGATAGAGCTGTTGCACTTTTGCCTTGGGAAAGCATTCCTTTTAAGACATAATGGGAGACCATTTTGGTGAACTCAGAATTTTTCGGAATTATGCTTCTGGCTCTCAGGTGCCATGGGAAAAGGCTGCTTCAATGTTCCTGAGACAGGTAATACTTTTTGTGATACCATACATAATTTATTGAGGGCACAGGCTAACATGGGGCTCTGCTTTTATCCAGAACCAGAATTTTCATGCCGTATTTTCTCTTGGAAAGCAGGAGGACCTCCAGCCCAGCATGCCCAGCTCCTGGACAGTAGACAGAAAAGCATGCCAGAAATGTGCAGGTTTTGCGTCCATGCCATGGGTGCAATTTGAGTGTAGCAAGGAGGGAATGCTGTAGATGAGAGCAAAGTGCAGCAGAAGCTCATTTGAGGATTGTCTCTATTTACCTAAATAAATAGGTCCGGCAGCTGCTAGCTAGCTTGCCTGCTTAGAGTATTTTCCATGTCAGTAAGGAGCACTGCCACGGTGTCCTTGTTTTAAATCCAGTACGAGGCTCACCAGAAGTGACAGAAATTAATCTGAGCAACTAATTCCCATTTTTGGGCTTGGGGCCAGGAAGTTTGAGGCAGCATGCAGAAGCTGGGGAAGCAGATAAATGCTGCCTGCAGCACGTGGTATTTTGGCTCAAAAATGTGCTGAAGGAAGATGCGTCTACCATGGCTTTACTGCCTTGCCAAAACATTTGCTGCCTTGTGTGGCATAGAAGGTAGCAGTTGTTTTAGGGAAGCATGCTCTGCCATCTCATATTCCTCCCATTTTTCCACTCTGATCAAACTTACGACTTCCACCCGCCAAGCAGAGTTGCAGACCTCTCCTTTCTTTCATGTGATGCTTGACTTTCTCTGTTTTTCTTGGATTTTTCTGGTTTTATTTTCTTGTGGAAGTGTCTTTCTTCCTAGTACAATTTAAATTCCAAGCTATTCCCTATCAAAACCCCTGTTGTCTCCACCTTGCACTGCTTTTACTCCAGAAACAGTTGAGTGAGTTTTTTCAGTTTTTCACTAACTGGAGCTAAGCACAGGACTGGAAATCTTAACCGTTTCAGAAATCTATCATGGTTGGGAATAATTTCATGTGCCAGTGTCACAGCCTGGCCTGTCTATAAACGGCTAGGTAATGCAGGAAAGAATCTTTTTATTTAATTCTAAGGTAGGATTTTAATTCTAAGGAGGTAACTAAGGTTTAGGCAAAGACAAATATTATTGATACTACAGCCTTGGTTGAGTTGCTTGATGTCACTGAAGTTAATTAATTTATTTATTGAATTATATGTTCAAAAGATGTGGAAGCTTTGGGATAGAAAACATTACAAAGACTTTAAAGAGTTATTAAACTACACAGCCATAAACAAAGATTTCCCTATCCCTTATCGTTCATATATTGTCTTTTTTGTGTGAAAATGGCTGTGTTTCTAATCAGCCAGAAAGTAAGTTGGTCTCTAGGCAGTGATATTGCTAATGGTGATAAGCAAATGCAACATAGAAAAAGTCATGCTGAAAGTAATGTTCCCTGGTCCTTGTCACCAGCCTCCGTTTTGACTTTTTCATTTGTGGTGGCAATGAGTGATGTTAAGAGTGTCTCCTGGGCAAGATACTGCCTGAGCTGTGTGATTTATGGTCCACTATTTTAGAGAAACTGCAATATTCTCATTCATTCTGAAGAGAGCTTTAAAAACATACAGAAGTTGGGAAAATATTATCTGTCTTTTAAAAACAGGATCTGTGAACAGATGTATGCATCTATTCTGTCACCATACAGATGGGCAGAAAACATTTGGTTGTCATGGCAACAAAATGTATAGTACCACAAATGAAAAAGAAATATATAAAAGAAAAGTATTTGTCTTACCAGTTGTTATATCATGGCAGCAGCTGCTGAATTTGAGTTTTATTATCCTAAAACTTCAACTCAAAATCCTCCGGACCGTGTTTCTCATTAATGCAGTATCTGCATCCTGTAGGCTTCCTGCAATTTGCCTTCAGATCTCTTTATTCTGGGAGGCATTGGCATTTTCATCTCTAGTTATTTATTTAGATGTGGTTCCTCTCTTGAATGAGCACGGGGCAGTAAGTAATAGATGGATATCTCTGTTCTCATGAAGCAGCTCCTAGATGAATTAACATTTCTATTTTGTTGTTAACTGAGTTTCCATATTGCTGAGCATGATGGGTTGTACCCTTGGTATTAGGGTGAAACAGGAACTGTTTAGGCTGTAATCAAAATTCCTGTATATCTGTATATAAAATGAGCAGAAGGAAATAATGTAGCCTGTTTGTATTATTCATCGGGATATTCTGTTCTGAGAAGATCAGTCTTTGAGAATGAAATGATGCAATTCAAATGACTGTGTCGTGGTGGTGGCAAGGTCACTTGCCCATCAGCATGGAGTTGGCTCGTGCCAAGCACCTGCAGCCGTGTGGCAGTGATGGGCCTTGAGGGTGGCCTTGGTCACTCCGTGATGTCCAAAATTGTCATGCAAGCACCCACTGGGTCTGCCCCTATGCCGGGGCAGGGGGCTGCTGTCTTACCTGTGGCACCAGTACAAGATGCCAGCAGGAATTACGGTATTTGGCAAGGAGCACATGAAGGAATAGTAGCAATTAAGTAACTGTCAATAGTAAACTCAGAGCCATTATCAAAATTCCTTTTACTCCTGTGGCTTGCTAGATTCTTCCAACTGCTTTTGAAACTGTTTTCCAAAAAAAAAAAAAAAGAAGTGAGAATGGCTGATAGCAGTTGTCTGCTTTGTTGGTTTTGTGTAAAATTGTGAATGCTTAGGGTGCATCTTCTTGGTCACTGCAAATGAGGTGTGTAGCCATTTCCATTTAAATGACCTTTTTTTTTTTCCTTTAGCTGCTTGAAGCAGTGTTTCTTTTTTGGAATAAATAAAGAGAAAGCCAGGCTCTCTGAAAGTCAGAACTGTTCATAGTGCTCTTCTCTGCTTGGCTTTTGTTTTCTCAAAAAAAAAAAATTTGGGATTTTTGGGATTTTAGGATTAGTTAATGTGTTTACCCAGCCTTTCAAAGGTATTTTTCAAGGGATAGAGAGATCTTGTTTACAATATGTATAAAAAGATTAAAAGGAATTAATTTAATTGTGTAAAACTATAAGTAATCTCCTGCCTTCTCCTGTCAACCTGTTGTACCTTCAGCTGTGTGGCACTTCCTATTTATGCTTCTTCCTAATCTTCAATTAAGTAGAAAGCTTTCTCCCATTTTTTAGTTCTGTCTTTTATTTCCTTCCAAAGCCTTCTCTAGCAAATTTGTGCATAACCTGGTATGTCCTCTCTTCCTGTCTGTCCGTCATGGATTTTTCTTCTCTGCCACCAGCATTGGCCTCTTATTTAGCTGAGTGCTTTTAACCCAATGAAGCCAGTGGGATTTAAATACCTGCCTGAGTGTTTTCGAAGGGGATTAGCTTTACTGAACTCAGCCCTTTATTACGAAAGCAATGTTTCAGTCTACATCTACAGTTGTGTAGATGGAGAGTTGAGCCAGAGATAAAAAACCACTGAGAATAAAAATGAGTTCACAGTCAGCTTGCAGTCTCTGAATGCTGGAGAGTCTTCCATTTGTATGGTTTGGGCTTTTAAATTCCTCTATAAATCCAAACGCCTTTTTCTGGAACTCAAATCCAGTGAACCAGTCACAAAGGTGGTCCATCCTGCTAGCTGTGTCTTCTCTTCACCAGCACAGTCTTGTTCATATGTAAGGACAAGAAGTCACTGAGCATTGGGGAAGAAGTTAACAGTCAGCTGTGCCTTGTCATAAATGCCAGTATTTTAATTTACATCACCTAACAAGAAAATGTACTTTTTATTTTTTCTTCTCCTTCAGTATGTTATCAGAGCTGTTAGCACCATTTCTAATTAGCCCAGCCTTGGCCAGTGGCACATCCATCTTGGGTGGCATTGGTTCTGCTGGACATGGGGGAAGTTTCTGGCACCTTCTCACAGAACCCACCCCTGTAGCCAACCCTGCTACCAAACCCCGGCCAGGTAAACTCAATTCACCTGCCCATGGTGGGAGGGTTGGAAGTAAGTCTTTAGTTAAAGAAACATCTTTAAGGTGCCTTCTGATCTGAGTCATTCTATGATCCTGTGATTCTAATTTTGCACAGCAGTAGCTGTCAAGTAGCTCTACCTCTTCCATTTGGACAACTGCCCCAGTAGTGCATGGCTTATTCTTTTGGCGGTGTCTCCCGTGGCTCTTGCTCCACTTGCAGTGCGACAGACTTCAGCAGTATGCCAGCTAGAAAACTTAGACTGTTATTTTTTTTCTCTGGGTGCATATTACTTGTGTGATCACTGGGTCTGATCTCACTTGTGCGTGCTAGAGCTTGCTGCCGTCTTAAAACTGTGCATGCAGCATGAAAAGATTCATGGATATGAGCCCTTGCTAGTTCACAACCGGTAAATGAGCTAATGATGATACATCTTCCCCTCCCTGCTGCACTCAGAATTTTTATTGCAAGGCCAGTGTCATTTGTTTTCATCTCTAGCAAATCCTTTCTAAATCCTTCTCCATCCTAATCATTTCCTTGAAAAACACCTACTGCAGTGACCTCCATTTGACTATGAAATTGTAGCACTAATCAGCAGGGCTGGTATCCAGGAGGTTTTTTAAGTGTTGTGTAGTAAAGACCCCTTTCCAGCTATGTTAGCCACCAAAAGGCAGCACATTTAAGTAATACAGAGCCAGATACTGTCTTACGTGAACTTTGGTCTCAGCATCCATGTTCCTTTTTAAAAGTAAATTTAAGAAGACAATTTGTGTGTAACTGTTTGCAAAATACAGATTTTGCCACTAATTTAACCCAGGCTAATAGGTATCATGTAGGGTTGAACAGATTAAAGTGAAGCACTTTCCAGGCTTAGGAGCAGCCCACATGGGGTTTTCCATGTGAAAATTTTAATTATGGATCCTGATGTCCTCTGGTTCTGCCTGAACAGTGAGCCCTGCCATGAGTGTCTGCTTTATGAATGGCACTTCCACATGCCAATGGCACTCAAAGCAGTCATAAATTCCTATTTTAATGTCAAATGCTTGGATGTACATAGCTCCTCTTTCAAGTAGGAGCCAGGATGTGAAGATTGGAGTGCATGCCTCAGTGGAGGGAGATTTTCTGAATTTTGGAAGGTGACTTGAACAGGTCATGCTCTTATCTAAAGAAATGGATTTCAGCTGAATTTTGAAAAGGACAAATATGTGTCTGCATTATGTATTTATTCCTTAATGTCATGAAGCAAATTATGGATTTGGCAGATCTCTGTAATAGATGTCCATAAGAGATTCTAGCAGTCTAAGCTGAATGAAAAAGCAGATTTGTGGACCAACATGTCTGTAAAAGGAATTATGTTTTGACTTTGTGCAAGATTTGTTAGAATATATTTTTGTTCTGTTTGGGTATTGGTGCATTGGATAAGTACATGCGTGGGTGTACAGAAGCCTGCTGAATGGTGTATTTTTTTAACAGAAACAATTCAGTTCCTGAGTTTTTTTGAGTACATGATGAAGTCATAAGTATTAGTCATCATAATTACCTTGACCTTACAGGTAATTTAATGATCTTCCTGACCCCTTGCATTATGACCTTAGGCCCTCATTTTAAAAGTCCCAAGTGTGGGGACATTTATTCTGGAAGATTTTTATTAGTGCAGGGATGTGTGGCTGTGTTTGGACAGCAGGCAGAAATTCACACGACTTTTTCGTACAAATATTTTTGGATACAGTCAGTATGCAGGGTGCTTCTCCTCTCCCTGTCACAGGAAGCCTTCCTCTCCCTTCTCACCATCTGTCTTGAGGCTGACTTCATGCCCAGAGACTGCCCCTCTTTTCCACAGTGCTTGCTGGACTGATAAAGGAGGGTTTCCTCTTTGCCACTTTGGCCCATTCTTCCCTATCATTACTTCAGTGATGTCCCCGTGTCTGGCATGGTGACAAATAAACCCTTTCAACACACAACTGATTCAGAGAGCTGAAGCTGAATCCTGATGTGTGCCTGGCCTCTGCCTTATACCATGTTTCTAGCTGCAGTTCCTGCATTTTTAAAACTAATTATATTTCTACCACATTAGGAGACCCCCTCTTTTTTTTTTTCCCCTTGTCTTCATACCTAATTAGTCATTCCCTAAGTAAATACCATGGTGCCTCCCAAATTACTTGCACCGCGAGGGAATACAGTTCTCTGTCTCCCAAACACAATCTGTTTTGTGCTTCATGGGAGTGATGGATTTGTCTCAAGGATAAACTTACTGAGAACATTTTTCATAACTTCTTAGCTTGAGGCATGTTTATGTTTTGAATCAAATATCACATTTGTTGAGGTTTCTCTTTTTTGAAGACTAGCACTGTCTCATTCCTTGAGGAGGGATGGGGTTGGAGTTTCCTAGTGTTTCTCCTCATGGTCTCCTTAGTCCTTTAAGGGTCCCATTCTCCCTGTTTGAGCTACTTATTTCTTATATTCCAGCAACGTAGTACAATTTTGTAGTTTTTTGGTACCTTCTGGTTGACTACCAGTTCCTAAACTGGAAAAATGTTATTTTTCAACTTTCAATGTCCTATGTATGTTTAACAGTTCTCACATACATCTTTAACTCTCCTCATTGCTCTCCGGGTTTAGCTGGAAGGAAATGCCCTCCATGAGATAAAGCTAATCAAATGATGAAACTCTAGTCACACTTTGAACTCCTAATTTAATGAAAAAATCACCTGAACTATAAAGTGTATAATTATGCTGATTTTCATGACATTTGGGTCATAAATGGATTCTTCCTTGTGTACAGATGGCATGAATTAATACCTGTTAGAGCTTTCTGGTAAGCCACAGATTTAGCAATGTTTTTTGATTACATGGGTTTTAATTCTTGCTTAACTATGAAGTGAGTCTTTCTGTATTACTATTTCTGTTCAGATACCTGGAGATTTCCTTTTTTGTTCTTATGCTAGAAGGCTCTACCATAGAAAGTTCTTTCAACTAGGAATATACCTTCTTGGAGAATAAGTATTTTGAGATTAAAAGAATATTTTCAAGTAATTAAAATTCCACTTACATGGAAATACAGATTTGTATGGAATATTCATAGTGCTCATTTCTGTATTGTTGGAAGAAGACAGCTACTTCTGTGTTTATACCCCAAAACTTTGGCAGAGCAACAGAGAAACAAAGTTCCCTGGGCTAATCTTCATTGTTAATGTCCAGAATGAATGGGGCAACGTTGTCCATTTTCCATGCTAAAGCAGATCTGTCTTCTCTACTGGAAGGGCGTGGTAGGTTAGGTGGCAGGCTAATGTGAATGCTGAAACTGGGGTGACTTCACAGAAAAATAGTCTTCAGGCCGTTTCTTGGAAAATTCATATTAAAAATAAGTGAACCTTTGTGCCATATGGCAGGAGGTAAAAAAAATCCAGTTGAGGCGGAGAGTAAGGAATCATGTTTCTGATGTCATGTTGCTCTTACGTGAACATTTTCCCCCTTAAAATATCTTAAGTACTTTTAAATAAATTGCTATTTCTGCAGCATGCAATACATATAGAGTATGTAATAGGGTTATATATATATACATACGTATTTTATGTACGTGTAAGTAAATATATGCAAATTGCATAGGAATAATATTCCTTGGGGTTTTTTTATAAATCCCTCTAGGAGATACTAAATTTTCTCCCTTCAGTGTCATGTTTTGAACTTAAGTCCTTCTTCTGCTATGTTATTATTCTTTGATATTTCATTAATTCTGACTAAACTTTGTTAAATTCTAAGCATAGTTCCTTTTTCTGCAGAAATGCTAATAAAAGATGGCATGCCATATTTGGGATTTTTATTGAATTTAATTAATAACAAAGTGAGCTAATCAGGTAACATTCACCTTGAACTTCTTCCTTTAAAGGGAGATAATTTCTCATCTCTTGCATTTTTGTATTAGGTGGAAAATTTCCAAGCACATTCTGACAGCTACATTTGAATATCTTTGTAGAGTGTAGTTAAATATTCTGTAAGCACTGCTGCTTAGTGATCTAATGAGCACAATACCAGTCTCCTGCTACATTATATGGCTGATTCTTTAGAGTCAGGAAATGCATCTGGATGCATTCAGCATATAGAGCTGTTGTCAATTTGTGTTATTTAATATGATAGAAAGTAAAATAATATTTTTAAACACTGAAGTACTGACAAATTATAATTTTTAAGGTTGAGTGCTTTTTTTTTGTATGCTGAGGAAACTTCATTTTAGGGCATTTGGTATAAAACTGTATTGGTGCTATCAACTAAACGGCTTTATTTCACAGCTTTGTTCTAGTTTATTTTGTAGGTTAGTGCATATGCAAAAGTATTCACTCTTTTCTTTATGGAGTAACTGAATGTGGATTTTACTGGAGTGTTGCCACCCCTAACCTATTTTCTGTATGAACTACTAGGACAAAAGAAACTCCTTAAAATAGGTATTCGGAACATGATATTATGGATGTAATTCATAAAGGAGCAAGAATAATTTCAAGAAGAAAAAGTAAGGCTGTATAAAATTACATTATAAATCTCAAGCTGGGGAGGGGAGGATTGGGAGGAAGATGTCAGAAAGATAAAGAAATTACCCTGGTCTTCAGGGAGAGAAATGTTAACCCAACACTGAGTGTCTTTGAAAACTTCACCCTTTAGTATTCATATACCCATGACTGTGCCTGGAACACTGCACACTGAAAGTGCATTAAAAGAATACGATTAAGGTGACAAAGTCGGAAAACTTGCAAGTTAGGGAAATACCCGTGTGAATCTAGTCTGTCCACTCTCTGCATTATCAGGTGCTCTTTAATTATACAATCATTAGTGGTAGCAGAAGAACTTTTGCATGGTCTTTATTATTCAAAGCACAGTATTTTGGGGACTGTTTTATTACTTTGCTTTCCCCTTGTCTTTTATTTAATGTGGCTCGATTCACTAGTTTTTAACATATTTTTAAGCAAGATAAATTCCATTATGTTTAACTCATATTCCTCTGATGCTCTTCACTCTCCACTGTATCTTATATCCTAATTCTTTTTCAAGACGACTCTGACTGGCTGTGGAAATCATGGTTAGGATTCAGCTAGAGTTGAGACTTGCAAGTGGAGACCTGTGGGCATGATGCCAGGCGTTTCTGCGTGTGAACCTGCATTTGGCCAGCTGAAGGGCTAGCGGGGCCATTTGGTATGTCCCAGCATTGCCTACCCAGCCTCCTGCTAGAACTGCAGAGGATTATCAATCCATGCATAAATTCTGTCATATCTGTCAGTCCCTTGAGGATGCCTCAGGTAATATGCTGGGGAACTTTAAATTGCACTAAATGACAGTGTGGAGGGAACTAATTTTTCAGATTTTCATTGAGCATGAGGGGAGCGTAGGTGTTTGGCTCACATCGAGACACCTACGTTTAAGAATCTGAATCTGGACTTGGACTCCATCCTTGGTAATAATGTTAATAACACATTGCAGATGGGGAACAGAGGCCCGAAGAAATTAAGACAGGAAACACAGAAATTTTATAGTCTGATTTTTCAGAAAATACAATCATCTGTATTTCAAAGCACATCAGAAAATTGCAGAACCTTTTAGATTGGGAGATCCTCTAGCCCATCTTCTTGCTGCAGCTTGATCTACCCTCAGTGCTGGGTCCAGTTGCTTCAGGCAGGCCTTGTCCAAACTGGTTGAGCAAATGTCCCTGGGAAGGCTGTTCCAGTCCTTAACCACATGTCTGGCCATGAATTTTCACTTAGTTCTAACTGAGGTTTATTTTGCTGCCACTTGTGACGGTTTCCTCTCTGTGCTTTGTCTTCTCTGCAGCCTCTCTTTAGGTGGGAAGACTGCAATGAGATTTCCCTCTGCCCCCACTAACCTTTTCTTCCCAGTCTATACAGACCTTGTTCCCTTATCTTCTTCTCATCCACTGCATGCTTGGGCCCTCTGACGGTCTTACTGGAGAGACAGCAGTTTATCATTAGGGGCACTGGCACGGCGAGTGTAAAACTGGGCCTGCTGTTCCATCATCACTGCATGGAGACACTTCTGGCTCCTTCTGTGTTACCCACCACAACCACCATGACTTTTTCCTCTGACCTGCTCCCACTGGGCTCCAGTGGATGAATAACAAATCCCAGTGCAGGATTTTATTCACTGAAGTTTTGGCTGGTTCTTGTCAACTGTTTTCATGTCAGTCAATCTTCCATCTTACTGTAGTGCCTCTGAAGAGAAGCCCCGCTCTCCACAATATTCATTGGTCCTTCTAAACTGGTGTCATTTGTGAACTGGGTGAGGCTGGTTTTTATCCACCACCCACGTTATGGCTGAACAGCAACAGTTCCACTTCTGACCTTTTAGCATCCCTTGTCACAATGAACCCATGGATGTGTGATGAGCCAGGGACACTTGGAACTAAAGACCTCTGTTATTTGTGTCCAGCAGTCCAGCCAGTTACTTCACCTCATCCACCCACCCAGTCCAAATCCCCTAAGTTATGCTGCAAAGACTATGGAAAACCATACTAAGTTGTGTTTGAAGTAAGGCTTTGATTTGGCCATTGGTAGATCCACGAGTACCAAACCTAGGGCTTCAGCTGTCTTCCAGCTGAAAGAGAACTCGCGGCTGTTCTTCCCCCTTGTAGAATTTTTTTCCTGGCTGGAAACTACTTACACTGCCTTTTGCTTCCTGAGCACATTTTGCTCACTTCGTGAGCATGGGGTGCCCTCCCTGATCCTCCTTTCTTCAGAGCTCTACCCTGGGCAGCAGCAGCCTGGACCAAGCTCTCCAAAAACTTTGGTTACATCTGTACCTGCCTGCTGCTTCTGACTCCTTTTCCAGTGTGAATCAAGGAAATGCTATGACCTCCCCTAGAAAATATTTTAACTTTTTTCTAAAACATTTTAAAATTGTTTTCACCATTGCAGTTCTTGAACATGTTATTGATTTAAGCTGAACTGTAGGAAAAGGTTGAGTTGAAGGCAGGTATGTAGCATAGAAGGCTTAGTGAAGAAATGCTTAGTAATAGGGTAGACTTTGAAACAAATGAAGAGAGATACTTCTGAAATTAATTTCTAGCAATTTTAATGTCAGCACTGCGGCCCAACTATTTTAGCCAAGCTAATAAAATGTGTTTATAAAATTGCATGTGTACACTTATTTTATGATGTGAGAACAGTGCCAAGTGTGAGGACTTCGTGTTTCACAAACTGGCAGTTTCCCTAAGTTATGTATAGAAATAAACTGCTTTCAGTGATTGCTGTGGAATGTAATGATTGCAAAGGGAAGCAGACATGGTTGAAAATGTTGAACTGAAAAGGTGACTTGTGATGCTTGTAATTAGAGTTTTCATTGTTAGTCAGCAGAAGGATTCTTTCTTACTAGATGTTACTTAAAATAGTTGTCATATTTACTAGAAAACTTCTTTGCTGTGGTATAAGTGTCAGCACACTTTGGTTTTATCCCTAATAAACTTCTGATACCTGGTATTAGCATCTCTGTGGAGCACAAGCTTGGTCTTAGCCCCGTGGGGTGGGAGGGACCAAACTCTGCCTGGCTGTGGGAGCCAGAGTGCATCAAGGAAGTTTATTTGCAGCCTAGTCTGGGTTTTGTATTTTATACACTTGCTGGCATTCTGTTTTGTCAATCAGATGGTGTAGCGCGGATTCACCTGACATCATTTGTCTAGAAATTGCCTTTTGTGTCTAGTCCCTTGAGCTTCCTCTGTAACAGGCTCTTTGGAGGATGGTTTGCCCTCTGGAAATGGCTCTCTCTCTGCTCTGAATGCACAGCAAGTCTATCAGATAGGACGCCAAACTTTTAGAATAGAACAAGAATAGTTGTAGAGAAGCTGTACCCTTAAATAAAATACAAACTGACTTCCAGGACTGCAGGAAATGACACCAGTTTGTTGCTTAACATCTGCCTTTTTCATGAGGAAGCCAGAAGCGGAAACCTTTTGATTTGTGCTTGTGAGGTCTGTGATCTGCAACTTTAGTTAATCTCAGTTTATTTAGATGTGGCCAAATGGCATCAAGTGGGTAAAATGTAGTATGTCCACAGAGCAGAGCCCAGCTGAGCCCTCGTGTGGAGGCAGGATGGATGCGATGGAGCTGATGTGCTGGCAAAATGATGGGAGTACCTGGAATATCATCCAGGAATTTCCTAACTGTTTGGACACACGGAGAGAGATTTAGGGTTGATGCATATCGGTCAGTCAACCCTGAGTGATTGAGGGTCAGCTGTGTCTCCCATCATGTCCACGTTTGGTGAACTTTCCTGTTCTGCTTCTGGTTCTGCTGCCATCTGATTTGAATGAACTTCACCTCTTCTTCAATGCTATATTTTTCCTTGCCACAATTTTAGATGCATTATGAGGTCTTTGTTTTATTGTTAGTCTTGGCAAAACATGACTACAGTTTCACATTTCCGAGATTATGGAAAAAGAAAAATATGATTTCTCTCTCCTTCTCTTTCACCCAAAATCATGTCTGAATTTTGTGAGCTCAGAAAAGGAGCTTTTATTCCCAAAGATTTCAAGATAAGGTCTTGCATTTTTTTCCATAGCAGATTTCAGGTTAAGACACTAATTTAAATGCATTTGAAATCAAAGTATGTTATTTCCTTCTAATTTGAAAGGAAGATGGATTTAAAAGAAAAGCTTATAGGACTGCTTGGATATGTTCTGTAAATTGTTTGTATAAATTATATGAGAATAAATAGCAGAGAGGTTTAACTCTTCCCTTCTAATTTTCCTTGGATTTGAACTTGTTTATTCAGAAGTTAGAGAGTATCATTTGTGGCATTTACATTATAGTGAAAATCATCTACTCTCCATTTTCATTATTTTTCATGCTGTGAGGTTCCTGGCTTCCTTTATTTCCATGGAGTTGGACAGTCAGGGCAGATGGAGAATCTGAGAATCCTTTATCCTGGAGTGTTCCCTGCTTTCTTTCTCTGCCCTTCATCTTTTACAGCTTGCCTTATTTTGTCCATCTGGTATTTACAGCAGTTTTAGCAATTTCAAATTTCTTTCCGTCTTGCATTCCCTCAGAAAGTAAAATGAAGTAAAGAGGAACGCAGATGCCGCAGCTCACAGCTTTAGAATCATAGAATCAGGGAACGGTTTGGGTTGGAAGGGAGCTGAAAGATCATCTGGTTCCAACCCCTCTGCTGTGAGCTGGGATGCCATTCAGTAGATCAGGTTGCTCAGGGCCCCATCCAGCCTGGTCTTGAGCACTTGCAGGGATGGGGCATCCACAGCTTCTCTGGGCAACCTGTGCCAGTGCCTCACCATCCACACAGTAAAGAATTTCTTCCTAGTATCTAATCGAAACCCACCCTTTTTCCACTGAAAGCGATTCCTCCTTATTTTTTCACTACATGCCCTTATGAGAAGTTGTTTTCCAGCTCTTTTGTAGCCTCTTTAGGAACGAGAAGGCTGTTAGAAGTTCTCCCTGGAGCCTTTTCTTCTCCAGGCTGAACAACCCTAGCTTTCTCAGCCTGCTGGCCACGCTGCTTTGGATGCAGCCCAGGACACGGTTGGCTGTCTGGGCTGCAAGCACCCATCATTGGCTCATGTACAGCTTCTCATCTATAAGAACCCCCAAGTCCTTCACCACACGGCTGCTCTCAGTGAGTTCTTCTTGCAGTCTGTGCTCGTGTCTGGGATTGGCCACACCAGGTCTGCAGCTCCTTGCACTTAGATTTACTGCACTTCCTGAGGTTCAAGGGACGTGCTTGGATTTATGGAGGTCTCCTCCTTGCACGCCATGTACTAGTCTTGAGTCACAGGATTACTTCTGGCAGAATTTCCAAAGAGAAATTTGAAGAAATTTGTAAGGGTTTATGGCATTGTTGGTGGAAACAGAGTTACTAATTTATGGCCCTGGGCTGATAACATAGCTGTTTGATATCAGCTAGATAACTTGAAAAAAGTAATTTGAAGGTATCCTGTATTTTAAACCAGATTTTTTGAAAGCCGTGAAGATTTATCCTTATTGATGTTAAGAATTTTGAAACGGATATTAGATCTTGTGCTTCAGAGTTTCATCCAGTTTCTGAATTATCTTCTGTTGTGGCCTTGAGTTACTTTAATAATAACCTAAGCATCAAATGAGATTGAAGTCTGGATGGCTTGTGTCCCCATTTGTCACTGCCATAACCTACTTGTGCTTCCTAGGCTCTGGGTTAGACCAGTGTCTGACTTCTGCTGTCCAGACACAGTAATTCAAAAGAGGACATTATTCCATATGTTTCTGTAGGGACCCACTGATATATAACCCCTGAGGAAGACCAGTAAACTTTAAATATTTTGGGTCTGGTCCTGTTTAGATGAAAACGTAGTGTTTTTGCAGTTCTTATTTTTTATTTTCTGATTACATGCCTTTGGGTTTTATCTCAATGGTTGAAGATTTAAGTGTATAAAATTGTGTGGCCACTGAAAAATTACAATTCTTGACTCAGAAATTAAAGTCCGGAGGCTATTCCGAGTGTTCCATTTAGCAGGATGTGTTGCCCATGTTAGCAGGTGTCAGTGCCGAGGGTGTGGTGAGCTCCTCCCACCCCGAGCACGGTGGTTCCCATCGGCGCTGCCTGTGTGTGACCGAGGCGCAGGTGTGACTGCTGGAGTGTCACCTTCTCAGGTGAGTTAGTGGCCATGTGAGCTGAGAAGCGACAGAAGCAATTCCGACGTAAGGGAATAAAATCTGGTGGTTTTGCTTTAGATTACTCCATAAATTTCTTTCTGTTTCTAAGAGAAAGTAGCACTGTCCATTAGGGTAAACAATTTCACAGTCCATTTGGCATCGTACAATGAAAGGCTGAGTTCAGAGATAGCTCTGGTACATCCTGTAAGACAAGGGAGGGAGCTCTGGTAGGTTTTATTATTGTTTTTTCCCTCTGATGAAGTTTCTAGAAGTGGAAAGCCAAGCAACTAACAAAAATATTGGTCGTCTACATTTACTTTTGCTCCAAATATGTAGGGACTAGGACCTAGAGATGTTTTGTCTTGGCTGGAGTTGGTTTAATCCACGGGTATCTTTTATATTTTGAAAGTTCTTCCTTCTTGAAATGATCCAAAAAGCCCAAACTGAACATTTTCACAAACTAAGAATCCAGGGAAATTTAGGTCAAGATTGTCAGCTAATTCGGTTCAGTGTTTAAATTGTAGTAACATTAGATTTTAAGCTGATTTTAAGCTTTTACAATAAACTGAGAAACTGAATTTCTCATTCTGAGTTTCTTAGTGTAGAAAATTCTTGTAATTGTTAATGGTTTTAACTTCCCAAGTCTAAATTCATTTTATTAGTTGTAGTTTTAGGAGACAGAAGAAAAAGAAGGCAGGGACGAGAGAAAGAAACAAGGAAAATGGTGTGTTCAATTGCACTAGAGTTTTGGAGTAAAATTCCTAACTATTTCCAGTTTCTCCACTGAAGACAGCTTCCTGTGAGTAAATGGAGAGCAAATAGATGCCATACTGAGAGTCTTTGTTCCACACTGTCATCTGTTAAGTTTGCAGAAACAGTATTCTTGGGATTTTAATGTTAGAAGTTAAAAAGTTGTGTTTTGGAGGCATGCATAGGGGGCCGCTTTCATCAGGAATTATAATTGAAATGAAGTGATTACCTTACAATAGACTTCCTAATCTTTATACAAGGAAAACAGGATGACTTTCATCCCTGCTGTTCAGGTTCAAATGCAAAATCCCTGCCCTTTTTATATACTTTTTAATCACAGCGTTAGTCGAAGAGTAACTGTAGTTAGGGAAGTACTCTATTTAGGGTTGTTAATAGAGATAAATCTTTTTTTTCTTCCTCTTTCAAGTTGGGTGCGGAGCACTTATTTTGGATGCTGTATTAGTCATAGCCAAAAATAAACTGTCATATCCCGCTCCTTCTCCTCCCATGTCTTCTGGGGAGCTCTTCTCTTGCTCCTTATCTCAGGATACTGGTGGGTTTCATGTTTCTGTGACAGACCCGTGCTAGAGCTCCGCTGCCTGGTCGCATGTTGCAGTTCAGTCTTTAGTATCTGTCCCTCATATGAGAGAAAAAGTGGATTTCCTTACTTTTCATCCCAAACCACCAATGCCTGCTGGTTTACACCCTGCTCAACAGAGGCCAGGGGACACATCCCAGCATCTGTGTGTTGGCTGCATCCCTCTGAAGTGCCTGGTTGAATCATACCAATGGTCACCCAGCAGTGGGGGCTGGCTGGGCTGCTCCTGGGCACTGACATCTGGATCCTGCTGTGTGAAAGCAGGGAGCCCCAGGGTGCTGCTCCTGCAGTCCTGCTCCTAGCATGCCAAGGGAGATTTACTCACCTGACCTTTGAGCTGCAGGATAGGTGAAGTAGAGCAAGAGTGGCCAGAGGTCTTCCAGCAAGCTCTGGGCTCAGAAGGAACAATTTGGAGGCTTGCCAACAAAGTAACTTAGAAAAGGGTATGAATCTAGGACAAAATGAAAAAGGAAAGTGTAAATGAAGGAAGCCAGCAGCTTGTATTGATTGTGTTGGGATTTGGCCTTGGGTTTAAGACCATTGAAGTCTTTTCTCAAGTCTTAATGTTTGGGGTTTTTTATGGTACATTTTTCCAAATTAGCATTTAATCATAACCAGGAGGAAGGAAGTAATCCTCTGGTACTTTGCACTACTGGAGGCTGTAATAGAGCCATCTCTGGGGAAACAGTGCTGTATTTTACTTCCCGTTGTATTTTCTACTGTTTAGTCTGGTTTAGTTCTAAAACACTTCCTTGTTGTGGATGTCACAGCACTTTCCTTGAGATGCATTCAGATAATAATTGCAGGCCAGATGCAGAATAGAGTGGTCTGTCTGAAATGTCTCAGGAATAACAAAAGGCATCTTCATATTGGTGAATTGGTACACCTTGAGGCATCTAATTTCACTCTGTACCTTTGGAATTGACATGGACATCACAACTTTGCTTCCTCAGAGGATGTGAAACCTGGGGAGGGGGCTTTGGTAGGAATTTTTGTGGTTTTGGTTTTAATTTCCCCCCCCCCCAGGAATTACTTTGCAGTTGTAGAATTTCAGTTTGCTTTGTTTAATGTGAAGGGCTGTATGTTAATGAGTCAGAGAAAATTTGGCCTCTTGGAGTGTCTGTTTTTTACCAGGGGAGAAATGCAAGGAGCATAACATAATTATATTTATTCTTCACATGGGAAGAATTTATTCTTCCACACCTTTTGTGTTGCTTATAAAGTACCAGTCCCAAAGTTGTTGTCATTCCCCAAACTGCTCATATTTAATGCATATTGGCTTGCAAATCCCTCAGAAATAACTTGTGTTCAGTGAAGGAGTTAGTGGGATTTGAGACTGCCTGGGACATCCAGAAGATGCTGACTGGGCCTCTCCCAGCAACTATGAAGGATTTATTTGCACCTTGCCTGTCCCTGCAGCTACAAAGTCTGGTTTTATGAATGATTTCAAACACCTCTCAGGGGACAGCAATGGGACTAGGGTTCAACACCGTCTCTCCTTTTCAATACTGTTGGAGGACATATATGATAAAAAAGACAGAAGAAGCCTTCACAGATTTTATGTAAAAGTGGAGCTTTTGTCAGAAATCAAAGTTCCTTACAAGAGGAAGCATAGGGACAGGCACTGATATCTTCTCTCTGCTGACTAGTGATAGGACCCGAGGGAATGGCATGAAGCTGTGTTGGGCAGGGTTTGGGTTGGATATTAGGAAATGCTTCTTTATCTAGAGGGTGGTTGGGCACTGGAACAGGCTCCCCTGTGAAGTGGTCACAGTATCAAGCTTAAAAGAGTTCTAGAAGAGTTTGGACAATGCTCTCAGGCACATGGTGTGATTCTTTGAGCTGTCCTGTGCATGGTCAGAAGCTGGGCTTGATGGTCCTTGTGGATTCCTTCCAGCTCAGAATATGACTCGGTTCCATGATTCTAAAGTGAAGTTCTTTGGAGATGCTCTACAGAACATCAGCCATTTCTTCAGAGGTGTGCCAGAGTGAGGTGGGATTCATCTCACCTGACTTGAGCTATCTGGAAGTTAGATTAGTGTTTTTAGGTAGTCATCTGGGCTCTTGCCGTAAAAGCAATAGAGTCTTCTGCGTGACGCAGTGCCACCTCTCCCAAGTGCAATACCTAAGATCATCGGTTGGTTGGATGGTTTAGAGGTGCAGTCATGGGCAAGAAGCATATCTCTCTTTGAAGAGAATTTCTCGCTGAATTTATTTATCTGAATAGTCTGGTTGGTGAGCAACAAAGGCCACTTCTAGTTCATCTTCCTTCACAACATTGGGTATTAGGAGAACTTCATGGTTTTCAGATAAAGGCAATCAATACTAGAAGGAAATTATTTCAGGGAATGCAAGAAGATTATTAGTTCAGTTGGAATGCTATTCTTTCAAAGCAAACCCTGAAACAGTCCTTGAAGGACTCTAACAACTGTCCCTTCGAGTTGAGGTTATTGTCAGTGTCCCCCCTCACTCCCAAGTGCTGAATCCAGGTGACTCCAATAGTTTGCCTGTAGTGTTTGCTCCTGCAATGAAATCCTGTCTATATATAGTGACTCTAAATAATCTAAAGGATTCAGTTTTATACACAAGCTCATTGATTTAATAAATAGATATTATTAAGCGCATAAAGGTTGAAGGAAAGTTAAAGACACCAGCTAATTAATCATGCAGACCGCATATTCGTCTCTGAGCTATATTTGGCTACTGCTTAGCAAGTAAAGCGTGAGTAGATCTGTGCTTGATTACATTGAAAGAACTCTGTGTTGGCAGGGGAGTGAAAGCAGGTTTGTATTTACTTTTAGGGACAAAAGCAGCATTCCTTGGACATGCGAGTGCACTGCTTTACTGCTTAAAGCCCTGTTTGGAATAACTTACACCCAGCTTGCAGTTTACCCCACTGCTCTAAGCGCCTTGCAGGATTTGGCCCTGGCAGATTAACATGCATTTACAAATCCAGCTGGCTGTTTGGAAGCTCCCAAAGGAGTACTTGATTGCCAATTACACTGTTTCTCCTTTCTATCAAATTGCCAAGAAACAGTAACTCAATTGATTTAAAATTGTTTCTATCCCACGCAGGCTCTAAGCCTTGGAAGCAGGTTATTTTGCTCAGTTGCATGGTGGTGTTTTACCCCATTGAATTGTGGTTTTGGGATTGCTCATCATGTGCCCTGTTGGACTCCATTTAATAACTTGTTTGTGCTACATTAACTGTGTTTTCTATCAGATAATTCTGCCTTCCTGTTAGAAAACAATGTCTCATAGTAAAAGTAAACACAGCTTGTGTCTAGGTTTGGGCAGGTAAATTTCAAACCAGTGATATGCATTTAATATTTTGTTTAAATAAAATACAAAGAAAGGTGTCACAGTCATAAAGGAATCAGGCTGCCTGTCAGTAGGAGAACAAACCGTGTCTTGGGTTATTATTTGCAAACAATTATGTTAAAAGAAGATTAATAAGGCAGAGAATGCAAGCATTCAGGGTTAAGTGGTTGCAGGGTAAAGGCTGCCTATGGTACCTTTTCTCTCCTCTGCTCTGTGGCATTCCCTGGTTTCAATTTAAAGGATTGAGCAGTCACTTTTACTGCAAACTGATTACCTTATTCTGTTCCCTTCTTGAGTGGTGCTTGGGCTTTGAATGACTGTTTAACTTCTTTCTCTTCCATATTCCAACTGAAGTTTGTAGAGCAGCATTTAAATAGAGAATTATGAACATCCCCAAAGGCATCTTTCTGTAGATGATTTGGGGTATCTGACTTGCCTGAACAGGTACCCCTAGAAGGCACCAGACGTGCTGGGAAAAGCTGGTGCCAGCTGCATCTGCTGAGGACCATTACACCTGGAGGTGCCAGGGTCGGGGTAGGTATGGTGTGTGCAGGTAGAAGAGGCCCATGAAGCCCTTGTTTCAGAATATATCTGGGACAGAAGGGTTGGCATGCAGTTGCCTGTGGAGCCGTCAGCTGAGCTTCTGTTCTCCTAACCCCCTTTGTGCCCCCTGCCTGCCTTCAAGCTCATGCAGCAGGTGGCATGGGCATCCTCATGATCAACAAGCCCTCGCAGCTCTGTGGTCCTGTCTTACCTGAGAGCAGCCTCATTGCCTGCAGGCGAGGGGACAGCAATCATGGGGAGAAGAGCTCAGGCTGCTCCTGGGCACACACAGTAGTGATTGTTGTTCCAGCATGTGATTTCCTTGGTTGGGAAAGATAAATATAAAGGAAATATGCTCATCTGGCAGTGATAAATGGCAATTCCATTTAGTAGAAGACTGTCTAGCATCAGCTATCATTAGGCATGGATGCAGCACACTTTTCCATTGGATTTTGCAGTTGTTTTCTCACTGTAAGCTTTGAATGAGAGCTTATTAGGCATAGGCTTTTTCTGCCTGTCCTTGGTATAACTTTTCTTATCCTCCTCCCTTCTTGTCTTCTCTGTCCTCTCTTCTGGCTCATCTCCCCAGCCTAGCTGTCCATACTTTCCACTGTTTAGCCTTTCATTCCAGCCTCATACTCCTTGTCAGGGTGTTTGCTGTTTTCCAGGCTCCTCCCTGCTGGACCCTATAACTGCATCATTTCCCTTCTTTGCTTCTCAGTCATGGGACTCTTTTTCTCCAATGTTCAGATAACCATATTCTTGTTTTTGTGGGAGTCTCAGCTTCGTCCTTTACTTAGAGTTTGAAATCCTCTTCCTGCTTCTCAGGTTTTCATTCCCTGGTTTTTCTCCTCAGCATCCTTGACATAACCTCTTCCCTTTACTCTGCCCTTTCTTCCCCTCATTCTCAGTTGCTGGTTTCATTTTTTTTTCCAAATTTTTATATGTATTTTGAAAATGTTTCTTTTTCTTACTGCCTTGGGAGACTGCTGAGAGCACTGACAAGCACAGTGCCTGCACTGATCTCTGGGACAAACAGGTTGCAAAGCCTGGTACAGCCAGTAACAGCAATAGCATGTGACGTCCTATCTGATAGGGAGTGGATTGCATCTGGTTTGCAGAGGCATTGCACAGATCAGCTCTGAGCTTGTAGGAAATGAGCAACAGCTATTTGTCAGTGACAGTTTTTTGAAGGGTTGTAATTTGGGAGAGAAAATGGGCATCATTTAACAGAGAAAAGAAATAAAATACTGGGACTTGAAGGCTGCTCCCATGCCAATTCAAAGTCCATCTTGCAAAAGACATGGACAGTAGAAATCTTCAGACAGCTCTGATTTATTATGAGTCATAAAAAAGGAATTGTTCTGTCTTTAGTAAGTTTCAAAGGTACTTACCATGGTGCAGGCAGTCTGGCCTGGAAAATCTCAGGCAGTTACAGGTTACAGTCTGGATAAGGAGTGAGTAAGCCATCAAAAACAGTGTTTGTGGAAGGCATTTTCAGGCAACCATAACACCAGGTGTTGGTACCAGCAGCTAACACGTGTGGGTTTGTTCATGCACCTGCGTAGCACAAACGGATATTTCCGTGTAGCACTGAATGCAGCTGGCAATAACAAGATGCTTTCTCGTGTAGAGTGCTATGAATTAAGATCAGAATACCAGCTTGGATTTGGATAGCTGTTACATTGGAATAATGTAAGCTCTGTGATAGTTAACATCTATTCAGGAAGCAGTGTAGAAAAGCAAGATAGATGTCCACGGCGTGTTGGGTAGAGCCAGTTCACTCCCTGTTGCAGAGCATTGCTCAGGCTCACCCAGCCACCAATTTGTGGTGAAGAATAGGACAATTTCAATGACATGCAGACTTCTTTATACAAGCAATTTGTAAAGCCTTTGGAAATAGCATTAAATAAACAAGACGTTATTATACAGTTGACCAGCTAAGTTGAGCTTTAGCCAGTAATCCTGCTCAGTAAGCATATTATCAGGAGGAATACACTAGTCTAGACACTTTTTGTGATTTTTAACTTTGGTATGCAGTTACTCTGAAATAACAGGCTTTGAAAGGAAAATTGTCTGAAATGGTGAGTTCTTCACTGCAAGCATTAAGTACATTCAAGGAGAGAAAACATTAAGCTCTAAAGGGCTCTTCAGCCTAGTGGAGAAAGAGAGCACAAAGGGCTGTCTAAAAGCTGGGTCAGACAAATTTGCACAGAAAGTGAGACACATTTTTAACAGAGTTACAATCCATTAGAACAAATTATCCTTAGAAATGTTGGATTTTTCTTTCTGTTTTCATATTAAGTCTTGTTTTAGCCCAACAAAACCGATCTTCAGTGAAATAGAAAGTGCTGGGATTTGTGGGGGAGTAGCTGGGAGCTGTGTGTTTACCTGTAGCGTAAAGATCAAGTTAAATGATTTGATGGAGTTTTCTGAACTGGTATGAATTTAGCAGGAAATGCTTGTCCGTACTTCTTCCCAAGTTATCCGTCATGTCTCTTCCCTTGAATTCTAGCTACCTTGTACGTGCACATTGGTGCACGGACCTCTTTTTTTGGTTTTTTTAGTGGGTTTTGACACAATTCTGTTGACCTGGAGCCTCACAGTGTCTGAGCATAGCAGGCATAAGTGTGATGGTTTCTGAAAGGAAGGAAATAACTGCTTCCCTGTAATGCAGATGCCTCAGGCATCTCTCAGTGCCCTTATCATGCACTCTGTATCAGCCTCTGGCCTGAAAGGGCTTCTTTTGCTTGTTGATTAATTGGCTGTGAGATGTGGAAACCAACCTGAGCCTGTTCCAAGAAAACCCATATTAATCACACCATCATGCAAACCATATATGGCAAACTGAGTAAGCAGCTGCTTTCGAAATCTTAGGGAGACTTTAAAGCATGGGGACAAGAGCCATATTTAACATATTTTCTATAGCTAAATAAAGCCTTAGTTCTAAGCATGAAGCTCCAGCAGACAAATGAAATGGAGCATCTGGATTCCCTTAATGTATCCCTCCAAAAAAGAGGGGGGAAAATGTTTATGACTAAAGAATGAATGATCATAGAATCCATATGCTGAGCAGGGAGCCTTGTTGGGGGACTGAGAAGGAAACTCCTGGGAGCTACCTCTAGGTTTAGGTCATGCCAGGGAGCAGGCTTTTGGGATCACATGCATGCATTTACCTGACTGCCAGTTTAAGCTCAGATTAAACTCAGTTTAAACTCAATTTACATAGAAAGTCAAGATCTTGTTGCCTCTGCCTTTATCTTTTAGGTGGCACAAAATGTCATGTGCAAATAGAATCAGGGAATGGTTTAGGTTGGAAGGGAGCTGAAAGATCATCTATTTCCACCCCCTCTGCTGTGAGCTGGAATGCCATTCACTAGATCAGTTTGCTCAGGGCCCCATCCAGCCTGGCCTTGAACACTTCCAAGGATGGGGAATCCACATGTTCTCTGTGCAATCTGTTCCAGTGCCTCACCACCCACACAGTAAAGAATTTCTTCATAATACCTAATCTAATCCTACCCCTTTCCCATTGGAAGCCATTCCCCCTTGTTTTTTCACTCCATTCACTTATGAAAAGTCCCTGTCCACTTCTCTTGTAGCCCCTTTAGGTATTGAAAGGTGCTTTAAGGTCTCCCTGGAGCCTTTTCTTCTCCAGGTTGAACAAACCCAACTCTCTCAGCCTGTCTTCATAGGAGAGGTGCCCCAGCCCAATTATCATCTTCATGGCCACCTCTGGCCTCACTCCAACAGGTCCATGTTCTTTTTATGTTGGGGGCCCCAGAGCTGGACACAGCACTCCAGATGGGGTCTCAGTGGAGGGGAGGAAAGGTGCGGAATCACCAGCCCAGGACACAGTTGGCTTTCTGGTCTGTGAGGGCCCATTGCTTGGTCATGTTGAGCTGCTAATCCACCAGCACCCAAAGATCCTTGTCCTCAAGGCTGCTTGGCCATGTTGAACTTGATGAGGTTCATATGTGCTCACCTCTCCAGCCCAAGCCCCCCCTCTCAAGCCCCTCTGGATAGCAAAGATACATTGGACAGCAGTTTTATTTCAGGAGCTGTTCTCATTCTGTGGCCCGTGGGGGAGTAAGGGCTGTGAAGGAAGTAATAACGTGTGTTGGGCTAATTGTACCTCAAGTCTAAAGGCATGGGTACAGGTGACTGGAGACAGCCTGGGCATGCTGAGACCTGGCATTGCTGAGTGTTTGTGACTTGGGCTTTGCAAGGTGCACAGTATTGCACAACAAAGGAATTATATGCAATTAAAATATGCTTCATTATTAATTCTTTAAATGCAATTAAATTATGCTTAATAGACTGTGTAAGCTCACACCCACACCTAACTCTGCTGTGACTCTGCATAATGCACCAATACACCAGCCTTTCTGGAAAGGCAAATCCACTCATTAAGCAGGTGTTTCCTCGCTCACTCTGCTCTCTTTTTTTCACTAACATTTTGCCCAGGGGGGAACCTGATTATTCACTTGCAATTAGAGGAAATCACAGCCAGTCGGTAGTGGGTTGGTGTGGGAACACTTTTCACCGGCCTTGAAAGTTGGCTTCATTCGTTTTTTTTTCAATTCCATCAGTCAGTTAAGCTCTGGGAAGAATTATTCAGAAAGCCTATGCTTTAGAAAGTGATGGGATTCTGTTCCAGGAGTGTTTGTTTTCTTTAGGATTTCTCACTTCCCCTTCCTCTGACTCTGTCTTGTTGCTTTCCTCATTCCCACCTGTCCCCTTCCCTCATTGCTTCACCTTTTTTACTTTTCGTTCTTTCTACATCCCCGTGTCATGTTCCTCCTTCACACTTTTGTCAGTCATTGCTCTCTTCCTATTTCACATTCTGTCCATTGCTGCCCTGGTTAGCTCCCCCTTCTCTCCTTTTTGGGTTTTTTTTCCCACCCTCCCATATCTCCCAAGCATCACATAATGAGGAACAGATTGGATTCCTTACTGGGCTCGTCAGTGAAGAGCACCATGTTGATGCCAGGTTGAGCTGATATGATATGATACTACAGACAGGAGCTGGAAATAAGTAAACGTGGTTATTGTGGCACATTGAGATTCTTGGCTCTGCCCCAAGGTATTTAAAAAAAAAGAAGAAGAAAATTGAAGGGGGGAGTGAGAAACCAGCTGAATAGTCCATTGCAGCTCACTTAAAGGGGAAAAAACCAAGCAGAGAATCAAGTATATTTTGGGTGGCTAGTCTTATAATGGCTCCATCAGTCACACTACTTTATATCACTGGATTTACACAATAAAAATTATGTGCTTTCCGTACTTATCCTTGTTTGAAAGGTCTCTTAGCACCACTGGGAACAGAAACATTGAGGACTCCATAAATTGCTTGCAAGACCGGTGTTGGCATCCTGTCTGGGTATCACATATAGTTGATATGTGATATTTCAGTTGACTGCATGCTGTATATGGATGGTATTTTCAGTTTAGAGGAAGCCTGAGATCTGACAGTCCCATAGAGGTATACAATAAACAGGTATTTTTTATTGATGGAGAACTGATAACCTGCTAGGTCCTTCTGCAAATGAAGAAAGCTGGATCATGATCCAGGCTTAATGGCTTTCTTAGGTGTCTTGTACGTGGGTATATATACCCATATACAGTTATTTTTTCATGGTTTTTGTTTTATTTTTTTAAACTTTTCATGGTTATTACAAGTCAGCAGATAAGGTAGGAATAAATAACCCATGCCAGATGAGGGTTTTTAGTTGTGCTATCTGATATTTCTGGGTTTGCCTCAAAAATACATGTTTTCATCTCAAAACCTGCTCAGCAGACTGTTAATACTTCTGCACTAGGAAGAGACCTCTGTACTCAGTTTTCTTCTACCATGTCCTTCTTTGCACTAGATAGAGCTGTGGTGCTGAAGGAGTGTGAACCAAGATGAGAGGGACATAACCTCACAGTCCACCTGCATCTGTCCAGCTCTCCATGTGCTCTGTGTGTCCTGCATGTACATTATTATACACAAGGATCTGGTGAACCTTAGCTTGTGAAAGTGCGAGCAGCTTAAAGGAAACAGGATTGCACAAGAACTGGGCAGTACTTGAGACTCACACGTAGGAACTGAGTATCCCTGTTTTGCCAGTCAACTTTCAGTGTGCTTGATGGACAGTTATTTATAACTCTGTTCCAATGCACAAACATCATGGCTTTATTTTCTGTTTATACCTTGTAGTGATTTTAAACTAAGTGCTGCCCTGGCAAGGCTGGTCAGGACTGAGCTGGGGGTAACTAAGCAAACTGCCCACATGTGACACTGGACTCCTGCACTCCTCCATGGTGTTGGAATACTGTTTCAATCTGAAGTCCTTCAGCCTACACATGGGGGAGGAAGACAGTCATGTGTTCTCCAAATAAATAAGGCAGCTTCCAGCTCAGCTAGTGGGTGGACCTAACACACCTCTGCCTTTGGTGATGGCATGCCTGTGACAGGCCTCTTCGATGCATCGCTCATTTTCACAATTCATGGGCATGGTGGAGAGCATCTGTGGACTGATTTGGGTAGATTGACGTGATGTGAGCAGTGCTCAGCACCTGGGGACTGCACCCTGCTAGTCACCTTCAGGCTCCTGCTCATGGCACTGTGAGTCCTCTGGAAAGGATGAGCTGCTACAGGGTGGGGGCTTCAAGTCCCTTTGCTTGCCTGAAAATGACACATTGGAGGATTTTCAGCAAATCATGTAGGTTCAGATCCCCTAAAAAGTATATAGGCAGTTCTTCCTGATCTTGGTCACAGTGTGGTATGGAGTATTTCCACAGATTTGTGCTTTTCTCTGTGAGCAGGGATAAAAGCATTCTTTTACAGAAGTGATGCTGGTGGTAAATACATTAGCTTTCATAAGGTCCTCTAGTACCAGGGAAATGAGAGCCCTCTCAGGACAAGAGTACACTTGAGGCTTGATGATGTTTCCATTGTAGTCAATTGCCTGGAACAATGAAATATCAGTTTCCCTGGGGAATACTCATGCAAATTCAGCCTTTCTTCTGGATATACTTTGTCATAATTGTAGGGGTTGATGAGCTTTTAAAATTGATCCTCTCTCATGTATGGATCGGCAAAAAGAAGGGGAGCAGAAGATGTCAACAACTGTGATGCTGACCTCAGGTATAGCAGTGCAGAGTTAATGTGCCTTTTTTTTGTAAGTATTCAGCTGTTGAGGCTCCAGTCTGCCTTCGCTCCCATACATGAGTGGCAGGCTTGGCCACACTGTCCAACTGGGATTCTCTGCTTCTAAAAACAGAGTTTGGGCATCTTCTTACTCTGGATGACATTGCTTTGCCAGTGAGGTGGGAGAGGGCATCCACAGTGCTCAAGGTTTTAGAAGACTTATTAATGTCACTGGTCAGGCTTTCTGAAGAAAATCTTAATCACGGCTTTCACTGTAAGTATGTTTAGTGTGACTCATCATCTGGGAAAAACAGTTTAAGTGCTTAAGAACTTGCCAGTTATCCTGCTACAAGATGCACCGGAGGAAGTGAGAGAGAAATCAACAGAGACTTTGATACTGAACCTGCTAAAGTTCAACAAGCCCATCCTAAGGCTGCTTTGTTCTGTAACAGATGATATTAAATGGATCACTGATCACTTAGCAGAAAATTAATACTGGTGTTCTAGGGTTTTTCTTAAAAAAAAGGAGAACTAAAACTAGCACACAAAGAAATTGCACCATCACCAAACTTGTTTTTTCTGTGATGCATGACATTCATTACATGGATAAACAAGCAAACTTTAAAGGATGAACTGTTTGCCTTCTCACATGAATATTAAAGAGTCAAATCACTCTTGCTCCAGATGAGATGGTAATATGTTTCTTTTCTTGAGGAACAAAACGTTGTCTTTGCTTTCTCAAAGAGGAATACTCACATGAATCTTTCCTCCATGAAATGTCCCTTCTTCGGGCAGTGTGTCAGATAATGGCCTTATTCCACATGCTTCAAAAGAGAACAGCTTTCTAAGAATCTGTTTTTTACATTCCAAGGGATATTTTAGAACTAATATCTGCCTTGTGATGATATAGCTATTTATATTTCTCTAAACACCAAAAGCAAGTAGACATCCTAAGAAAAAATGAGTGAAACTCTTCCCTCCCCCCACAGCTCCCTCAATTTGTTCATTGTCTATGAGATGATATTGGTCTGGTCATGTAGCATGCAAACATTTATTTCAGAAGGTACAGCTCCATGGCACGTTATCCATAGTATGTCCTTAGGTTTTCTGTAGTGACAGTGCTTTCCCTCCTATCTAAGTACGTGTCTGAGATGCAGTCCTCTTGTGTTTGCACCAGACCTTAGTGATGATGCTCTAATGTGGGATTGCATCATCTGGCTCAGCTGCCTCCCTTTTCATAACTATCATCTTGGGCATTAAGCAGGAAGGCTAGAATTTGTCTTCTGTGGTTTATTCCCTGCCAGCACGGAGCAGTGTGTGCGTGCAGGAAGATGTTTTGCTTGGTAGAGTTTTTGCTTTTTGTTTTTAAATACGCATGTCTGCTCCATGCCTGTATTTCTGGAAAAATTAAATCTGTGGTCTTGGACTGGGCCCCAAGAATGCTTTTTCTGTAGCACTCATTGATTTAACTCTCATGGTAGACATGTCTCTTCTGCTGGTGGGGCAAAAGCAGGAGGGAGGAGAGGCCTCTGTGCTGGGTTCCCCCTTGTACAGTCCTGCTTTATCATTACAGAGAAAAGAACTTCATACTTCCCTCTCTTCCCTAAAGACAAGCCCAGGACTTGGAGGCTGCTATGAAGAGCAGGATGCTGGGTAGAGAGGTGGGTGAAGAAGATGCTGCCACCACCCCACCATGCACAACACTGTCTGGCCTGCAGGACACGGGTGTTTGGCTGCTCTGAAGTTGCTCGAGGCTTTGCCCATCAGTTGGACCTTGGTTCTTCCCAGGCTTTTGACCTTGAGTTAAAGCCTTCAGACCTGCTGTGGCAAAAAAACAGGTCCTGTTTTCATTGGTACGATTCTCAGGGCTGTTGTTCTGTGGTGGAATTTTTTTGCTTCTTGTGATTTGTTTTGGGTGTTTTTTCCCATTTCTAGTGTGTGCTGTGTTACAGAGCAGCAAGGAACACTAGCGGCAGGGCAAGCCTGAGCTTTGTTAGTTTGGGGGTTTTGTTGTTTTCTTTTGCTTTCCAGTGGGGTCCTTTGAGAATTGTTTAAATACAATATTTCAGCTTACGCTAACCTAGGCCTGTTTCTTTTCCATTCCTTAAGGAGGAAAGGGTTGAAGGAACAGTTTCAAATTCAAAAAGATTTTGAATTAAAACAAGATAAAATAAGGACGGACCCCCTAGTACTGTAAGGGCATTATATACGGTTGGCTACAGTGGTTGGAAAGGTTGTGGGGTTACCTCCAGAAACATAATTTCCAGGTTGTAAAATAAATAGGAACGTTTGGGGGAGGGTGTTATCATTTGGGGAAAAATTCATGCATGGAAATTGTCATTTCAATAAATACAAAAATGGATAAAGCAAACACATGCAGTAACTGCAGCGTAATGTCATCTGCTATTTATTTCTGAAGTCTAAAGCAAACAAATATGATCTAATGGAGAAAATGGCTGCTTTCAAAGCCAAAAATAAAAAAAAGAGGAGGGTGCACCCCAGTCTGTGGATCATGCCTTTTTTGTTTGTGGTAAAATTAGAAATAATCAAATGTATTGGCCAAAGCTCAGAAAATTGGCTTAAATCTGGGGGAAAAGCGTTTGGAAATACTGTGATACTTAGTGGGAGTCCAAGTGCCTTATGCTTCATTCTCATCCACATTGAGGGCTCTGTGGTGAGACCACATTCCTCTCCTACACACTGGTTACAGGAGGTGGTGAGCTGTGGGAGTAAGTGCTCGGGCACGTCCTGGGGGATGTGCATGACACAAAAATAACTGTAATTCCCCCAGATCCAGGCAGAGGTATCTGTATTTTAATATCCTGCAGGTAGATCACCAAGATGTTGGCTCCCTTTGAGGCAGCATCCCTCCATTCCTGCAGTGGTGGTTGTGCTAGGGCCCAGTACCACTTGTGTCCTACAGGCATTTTTGTTATCAATAAGCTTATTAATGATGTTCCTCTGCTCACATCTGTTACTAATGGCTTTAAATTTTGTCAGTATGGAGTCAGCCCCAAAATGTCATACTATATATGACATACTATATATTCCAAGTATACTTTACTAGTATATATACTAGTAAAGATACGGCTTTCTTGACTCTTAAAAACCTTCTGCTCATTTTAAATGATCCCTGCTCACCTTCTGCATCCAGACTTCACCCTCCTTCAGCAGTTTGGGATCTATGTGTGTGCACGAATATGTTTGGATTGAGGGATTTTTGGAAGAAAATCCATTTGCCCCCACTTCCTGGGCTTTGATCCATATTGGGAAAAAGTCTCAGAGGGCCCAAATCTGCTGCCTTTTTGGAAAACTGAACTGGGAGATAAACCGCTGGTGCTCTACAGTGGCATGGGTGTGCAGCCACGGGAGCAGGCTGGAGCACACCCCCCGATGCACAGAGTATGGCTTTGGGCTCCTCAGAACCCATTACTCTGCTGTACAGACGTGCTCCAGTTGCATCATACTGTTGCTGACATAGGCAAGGTTTATTCTGTCTGTTAGAGACAGGGAATTTAAGACCTGAAAGGATCATTATTCATCTTTTTGAATACTGGAAACAATATACTACTCGATGATTTTTCCAGCTTCATGATAGCACATGTATCTTAGGCAGTTTTGGTCTAGGAAACAATGGAATAATTTACAGATTAGTATGCTGGATTTTTTTTTGTATTCTTACTGTGAACAAAATACTCAATTCTACTCTGAATTTGCTGACATTTTCTTCTTCACTCCTGTATTTGTTGACACCTGCTTTTTTGACACTGTTTTGGGGGTTTATAACTTAATTTTCTGCATCTTCTTGCATACTTCGCTTTCGTTAAGTAAAGCAAAAAGTTTTTGATGTCACTTCATTATGAAGCTACTATATCTGTAAAGATGGTTTCTGCCAATCCAGGATTGAGAGACATGTTTTCTAACATAAAATCTGCTGTTAGAATGTACTTGCATTTCTACAAGGCTTTGAACTTGGTGCCACCAGATCTTTTGTTTTGACTTGTGTAGACATAACAGTACATACTAGATGGATTAAAAACTGGTTTAATGACGTGTGTCAAAATGTCGTTGTTAGGGAGACGATATCAGTGAGGAGGTTACTTCTCACTAGATACTCCTGGGACCAGTTCTTGTCCTGATGCTGCTCAGTATTTTTGGCAGCAACCTAGAAAATGGTATGAAATCTTTACAGATGAGATAAAGGTAGGTGAGGGTGCTAAAGGTGAGGAGGCTGTTTGTCAGTGTGGGTTAAAACCAGCTAATTCCTGATTCATAAAAAAAATACGGGCCAGAACAAAATAAAATAAAAGTGTCATATTCGGATGCTGGCAGTGGGGTACTGAGCAGAGATGAGAGGAGACTTCAGTCATTGCAAGGAGATACAAAAGCAAGCAGCTCAATATAGTTGCTTTTATCCAAGAAAACATTGTTCGATGTCTTCATCCCTCCATGTAGTTAAACAGAGAACAGTTACTGAAGGCCAGCATTTTTGTGGTTCTCCTGGTGAATGCATTACAAGACGCAGTGACTGAAAGTCCTTGTTAGAAGTCTCTTACTTTGCATTAGGACTGGTGCTTACTAATGAAAGTCAGTAGGTACCAGAATGGTTGCAAGGGAAGGTGATAGTCCCATGGCTTGGAAAATCTAAGAAGAGCTATTTTGAAAAAGAAATGCAGATAGATATATAGATATAGATAGATATATATATACACACACATACACACACTCGTTCCACCTGCTCATCCTGACCCTTCATCGCCCCTGATGGGAGTGAAGATTACTAGTGTAGTCTTCAGGAAATTTTTAATACTTGAGGCTTTCTATGCAGCTGATAATTAAAACTGGTCCTGAGTTTCTTCTCTCAAATTTGTCCACTAGGTTCAGGATGGATGAATCGCTGCTGTATCAATGCATAATTAACTGGGGATATGCTGCGTCTCTCTGTCTATTTTTCTCTTTGTTTGGCTGAGGTTTTTTTTTATTTTCTGTTCCTTGGGGAAAGAGGGACCTCATTTAGAGATAAAAAACTGAACATGATGGACTAATGCTTAGGCCTGCCAATATGGCCAGGGAGGCTTGTTTCTGTGGTCAAGATCACAGTGATAGCTGTTTGAAGGGAGGAGAGATTTTTCTGCCGCATGATTAACAGAGAACTTGGAAAAAATTCATCTCTGCAGCAGGGCTCATCCATCATCTGGGGCAATCATTTTTGCCTTTATCTTCCCTAATAATTTTCCTGCCATGTCTCTAGTAGGAGCTGTGAGCACCAAGGCCATTTTTTCCCTTCAGAGTCAGGCAGCCTGAGAGCAGTTCACCTTAAGGCCAGTGTCTGGGATGTGTCTGAGGAGTCACACCTAGTAGTGCCTGCCTCTGCCTGCAGACCTGGCAGGCTGGCAAGACGAATTCCACCCAAAAGTGATCTTTTCTCTGGGTCAACTATAATGAGGCTCATGAGCGTGGAGCTTAGATACATGTGTGTTATAGGTGTCCATGTTTTGGTGCTGTGAATTCATGGAGAGTACGGCAGAAGCCTTGCTTTGCTTCTGCTTATCAGCTTTACATATCAGCAGTGAGGAACCAATGGAATTTCATTTGGGAAAGACAAGCCAACCATTATCTGTGAGATAGTTTTTCCCAAATAGTCCACTTGATTTTGAGGAGCAGTTACCTCAGGAAAGTCTGACAAAGGAGGATAGAAGCAGAGGATGGCTGTGGATCAGTTCACATAGAGAAGGTTATCTCTGCAACCTTTAAAGGCTAGAAGTTTAATTTTTATTTTTAAATGAAAGCTTAAATTCTGCAGATGGCTTTGATAAGATGGCACATAGATTTTTCATCTCCTGTTTGTTATTACTGTGAGGTCAGGAAAAGGTCCTGTGCTACGGATATCTGGGAGAAAAAAAGAAAAAAAAATAATAAGAAAAGAAAAAGTGTAAAGTCTTCACAGGCCTGAAGCTATAAAGGGAAGAAAGCCAGTCTTCCAGGAATGGCACATCAAAGCAGCTTAGGAGGAAAGTATCTGTTTGTATTCCCACTGTAGCTCCTCTTTGCCACTACCACCCCTGGAGCGTGTTCTTGACCTCAGCAGTAAATTATTACAGTAAATGCTTTTGTTTTTATTTTTTTAAATTGTGTTTTCAGGAATGAAAAAAAAAAGGTGGTGCAGGCAGGGGGGTGGGCAGACCAGCAGAGAAAGTAATGTTCTTCTCTCTTTGTGATGGAACAGAACAGTCTGTAATTATGATTTATTTAGTTTTGATGTGCAGCACACTGAACTTCCCTCTCTGCATTTCTTGCTTCTGTGGATCAGGCACAAAAATGTAGCTACTGTTAATAACTGTGATTGTTCAGGTATTTGCAAAACCCCTTGAAAACTGCAAAGTGGCTTGTAGGTTGGTGGGTTTGTTTGGTTTTTTTTTTTTTTAAATATATTTTCTCCCTCATGGGGAGGATATTATTGTGCAGTTTGAAGTCTAGAGAGAAGTTACTTCGATGTTCTTTCTCCTTCTTTGTTCCAGTTTTTTCTCCCTGGAAAGGTAAGATAAATTCTCACCAATCCCAGCTAGAGAAGGCTCAGGTTGGGAGGGAACAGGGAGGTTTCCCACTGCTTGTCTGCTCCTATCTACATCTCAACATTCCATATTTGGAGTTTCCATCCCATTCTTGGGGCCTCACCAAAGCAATTCCCTTCAGCCCAGTTTATTAGTCCTGCCTGGGCTTTGATTTTTGCTCCCTGTTAGGTGCAAAGGAGCAGGTGATTTAAAGACAGATACTTAAAATGCATGTGCTATACTTCTACAAAATGTTGGCAATGTCACAGTGCTGGTTTTTTTTTTTTATCCTTCTGAGAGGTAGTCAGCAGAGGATGGTCAGTGAATTTTGACTGCTGTTGTGTGTGTGTTGGCTACCGTACAGAAACCCTCTTTGCCTGGCTGTGCTTCTCCACATCACCAGTCTGTCTTATGAGAAGGTATTTGCTTTTAATGATTCTTGCCTTGCAGCAGTGCTGGCAGCTGGGATGCCATCCCATCCCTGAGTGACAGCTCTGCTCCCAGCCCCTGCTGCAGAGATTAATACGAGCAGTTGCCTCTAAAACATTTTAATCTCTCTTTTGGTCATTTTGAAAAATGGGTAATCAAACCCTGTAAAATCATCACCCAGAGACAGTAAACAATGCTTAAAAGTGTTGAACACGAGTCAGGGATTGCACCTCAACTTTAAATCATAGCTGACCAGCACCCTAGCAAGCTGATCACTTAGTACGCTGGCATCTTGGGAAGGTGCCCCCTGAACAAAGCTGAGGAGTTACATGTGCTTCTGTCTGGCCCAGCTTCATTTCACCTGGGACTAGGTGCAGGTCTTGCTTCACGGGCTGGTGGTGTGAAGGGAAGAAAGGTTTGTGATCTTTGCAAAGACCTGAATGGAGACTTGAATTGGCCAAGCACCTCCATTGGGTTTAATGGCTCTTTTCTGCAAATGTTCTGGGATTTGGGTTGAAGTGCATGTGCTCTGTAATAACCCTCAAAACTATCTGGCTGTGGAATTTTGTTAGTTAAAACTGGATTGGTTTCCTGTTAGAATAATTTGTCTGCCCTAATTTTATATGATGGTTATGAGCCGTTACAACAACATTAGAAAAAATTAATGCAAAAGAATGTTTTTCATTCCTAAAAGTGACCTTTCCCTTTTTTTGTCCAGCAGTTGGGCACTTGTCAGATGATGCCAGTAACTGCAATTCCTGAAATGCATTTGCTGCTGACCTGTGAAAACCTCTGAGGCAGATGCTTATGGCACAGGCAACACACTCAGGCACCTCGTACAGCTGAACTTTGTTAAACTAAATGAAAGTTCTGTCTCAGTAAATGAAACAACCCAAAATCTCTAAAACTGCCGCCAGCATGTGAACATCAAGGTTTGTGAGGTAACAGAAAGTTGGAACAATAGAGGAAGAGGCCATATGATAGTATTTAAATACAGCTTCATTAAATACAGCTTCATCAAGTCCTTCACTTTTAGTATCAGGGGATGGTGCTGTGGGTGTCACCTGGACCCCTCCAGCCAGGATATGACCAGAGCTGCCTGGAGCATCCACCATCTGCGCAGGAGGAGCTGTGGGTCTGCAGGGACAGGAAGGAGTTAGTCCACAATACCACTGGAGGATATAAATGAGAGTTAAAACCACAGAGAAGCTCATGTCAAAACCCACCAGAAACAAATTTGCATTGAATTCAGTAGACTTCAGATGCAGAAGTGGTTTGCTGAGGTTTTTTTTTCTACTATCTTCATATTTGAATTAAATTGCAAGCTCAAAGAAAATGTGAAAACTTTAGCAAGAGTGTATTAGCCCAGGCTCTTCCTCTGTCTTCCTGATCCTGTGCAACAATTGAGAATTAAGAGGGGCCCTCCAGAGGCAGTGAAGGACTGGCATGGCTGAAGGCATGCAGGTCCAGACCTGAGGTCGGTGGAGGCAGCAATATTGTTTGGAGAGCCAAAAGTGGGTCTTGAAAATGCTTCTAGGGAATGAAATTAGACAAGGTATGCTAAGTCTTAAAATAATTTTCCTATATCTGATCCCATTTAAAAATCATGGAAAGATCTGTTACTAGTCTGGTAGGATGGCATACTGTTTTGCTTATAGTTTTGATTCTTTTTTTCTGTATTGATGCTTTTAATTTGGGTGAAATTAATATTTTGGAGTTTTGCAAATTTTAGGTGGCCATTTGCTAATTTTTACTGGATGAAAATATCAGACGGGGTATATCAGAGGAATGATCATTAGGTAAATTAAAAAATTATTAGTACTGTTCTTATAAAAACATACTACAGACTTTTTTTACAGTGCTTAAATATGCAGTAATTTAAGGATGTGGACAACTGATTCTCTGGTTGTGGACGACATTAGATTTCAAACCACATTTTTCAGCTAAGCTCTCTTCCCATGAAAGATTGGACCAGATGGTCTTTTGAGGTTCTTCCAACCTGGGCTGTTCTGTGTTTCTAACATCATGTGAAATGTGTGTTTATTAGCATCTTTAAACAGTCCTCCTTCCTGCTCACAAAGACGTCTTGCCACTTGCTAAGAAATCTTTAAGAAGTTTTTTCTAAACCAAAATGCAACCAGTAGCTTATGCCATTGGAAACAGTGATATCTGAGCCATTATCATTGTAAGCCGTGCTTGTGCTCAGCTGCACTCTGCTTGGATGATACCGATGCTGCCTGCCCTTTTGGCTCATTCCCTGTGAAGCAGTGAAGCCTTGCAAGCCTGACATAGCCTCTAAACCTGCAGGGGACAAAAAAAAAAAAAAAAAAAAAAAAAAAAAAAAAAAAAAAAAAAAAAAAAAAAAAAAGAAAAAACCCTTTAACATCCTTAAATAACCTACTTTAGCAGCCCCAGGGAGATTTATGTAGATGCTTCTGCCAGGTGAGCAGCTGAGACATGGGTTTAATGGCACATTTCAGAGTTTTAGCTTGTTTGCAGAGGCTTCCGTGTATGGCTATGGCTGGAGGAGGGAACCTTGTTGCTCTCAATAACCTTGATATCACTATCCTCACTTCCAAATACTGGGAGGTATTACTTGCTGAGAGTACCACATTGATACAAGTACTAAAATCAAGACTGTATAAAAATATTACTTTCACTTAAAGACTCTTTTTAAATCTAGGTGTAATAATCTGGTTTAAGGGTCTGGGAAGCACAGCTGACAGGCTGATCAGGGAGTGGGCATGGCAGGGAGAAGCCACAAAGAGTAGCATGAGATCGCTTGAAAGCTTTTGTGGTAAAATAATTCCTTAAAATGTTTGAAGTGGGGATGGCAAGCGATATTCCCAGAAAAGAGAGACAAAGGCATCTGCTGAGAAAATGCATGGAAGTTTAGTGTATCTGGGTGCAGGTTCTAGGCAATTTCCTTCTGTTCTTCCATTTATATTTAAACGGAAATTTGTAATCAAAAGAAAAAGGACACTTCAGCTCACAGAATTTCTCTGCTATAGATGGGCCCATGTCATCAATGCAGAACAAATGTTTTTAATGCTTCCTAACAAAAATTGGGCGTGACAGGGTAGCCTGCAGAAAGCATAGTATTTCTTTATACTCTTTCAGCTTAGGCCTGTGCTGCTGCTACCACCTGTGCCCTGTGAGAGCTGTGTTTCCTGTTGCTGCTAACCTGGGGTTCACACTAGCAGACTGAAAGATGAAAGGCTAATACCTTCACATATTTCACATTCCATATTCATGCATTCCCCCCAGAGCTGGCTCCTTGTTGTTCTGGTGAGGTTTAAGAGTGAATATGCGTTTTCAAGCACTTGGGGTTTTGTTGTTTATTTTTTTTTTTCCTAGTGGCCACAGCACATGCAAACTCAAGACACTGTCAGCTGTCTTCATGTCCTTCGAAACTCCTCCTATGGTTGTGTATAGTCAAGGAGCTCTTTCATTTTGGTTAGCTAACATGCTTTACATACTTAATTATCCCTAGTAGGCTTTTCTGATGAGCCCTGTGAAGGAGTCGAATATAAGAAAAAAAGAAA
>VZRQ01003261.1:398911-439292 GCA_013397975.1 Machaerirhynchus nigripectus | reverse complement strand
AAAAAAAAAAGGAAGAAAAAGGTTAAAGAGACGTGATTCTCTCCAGGAGACAATCAGACAACAGCTGTGGATGCATTTAGTGACGAGTGCCGCCTTTCCTCAAAACGAAATAAATTCTGGGGTAAATGAAACTGAAAGCCAGCACTTAGGAGTAAATAGCCCTAAAGCAATACTCTGGAAAAGCAGTTTTCTAGAGAGAGAGACCAAGTCAGTAACACAGCTGGCTTGGTTTTTTTCTGAAATTGCCTTTTTTTTCCTATAGGTATTGACATGGGCACCCTTGGTGCTGACCAGTAGACGATGCTGTTCACATCCTGAAGGTTTCAGTGTAGATATCCTAAAGGGGCCACATAGGATTGGTCTTCAAAGATGCATCTTCTACCCCAAGTGTCTCTTGAAGCTCTTCGAGCTTCTGTTGTGGCACTGCTGGGTTACTCAGGACTGAATCTATAATCCCTGAATTTGAGTATGGTGCTACTCTCACTGAAACCAGAGATATTAATTAAAACTGGCAGGTTTTAAGGGATAATTGGATTCCTTGGGACCCTTTTGCTTTTGCTGGGGAGAAAGAAGAACCTCAAATGTGGGAACACCCAAGTGTGCAGAACCTTCCCAGCAGCAGCCCTAGGCAACCTAGGGTAGGAAGGAGGACATAATCCTGCAGTTCCCCTTCACCACCTGCAGCACTGTGAACAAGGAGGGTTTGGCCTGCTTGACTGCCCCTATAGGTAGCACTTAAAAAAAAAAAAAAAAAAAGGAGTAGTTGAAGTTCGAGGGCTTTGGATTGTCAGGAGCAGGGTAATGGTAGTCTAACATGTACAGAAGGTGCATGTCATTTTTCCAGCTTGTTCATTTCTCTGAGTTCATTTCTCTTTCTCACAGTCATGGGGAGGGAAGTAATTGGCAAGTAGACTAATAGGACGAAGGTGTTACAGAGATTTAATTTCCTGGAGAACAATTGTCTACGATTTTCCAAAGCTGTATAAAACAATTTGGTTTCTGTGTTTTTTTGGGAAAAGCCAAAATTTTCCAGCTGAACTCTGACTGACATAAAGATTGCCTCTGTCTTCCTTTCTGAGAGCTTTAACAACCAGTTGATATGTATAGCTTCCTACAGTAAATTATATTGTAAAGGGGAACCTTTACTGAAAAAATAGATAGAAATAAAACAACTTGGAGATGCGTGCAGCAGGATTCTGCCATTTTTGAGAAATCCATTGTTCATAGCAGTAGTTGGTGGCGAAGCTGTTATCTTCTGCTTCTACATGTGTATGTAGGTATGTATGTATGTATGTATGTATCTATCTATCTATATGTCATACTCTTGTTGTTTAGGAATGGTATTCTCCAATTTATAGTTCCCACTGAAAACACTCCAAGCCACACTGCCACTCATTTACAACCTCTTCCCTTCTTCTTCTCCTGCTGTGGGATGGAGAGGAGAACTGGAAGCACAAAAGGTTAAGATGTGGCTTGAGAAAAGAACAGTTTACTGGAAAGAGCAATGAGATAAGAAAACAAATAGTAACAACGATTCTAATGACAGAGGGTACAAAGAAAGAGGCAAGTGATTCGTGTGGAAACTCCCCAACACTACCTGACTGCTCCCTCTGCCATGTTGCACCACCCAGAAGGGAGCCCTTCCCCCATGCCTGGAAAATGATGTAGGGTGGTATAGAATAACCTCCCAGTCCTGGCCATGCCTTCTCCTGGCTACTGCAACAATTAACCCTGTCCTGGCCAGAACCAGAGCACAGACCTAGCTCTCTGTGTGCCTGTTTGAATTGTGGTGACTGCCAGTCGTGGGCCTGTGTTGGAGACATTCAGTCTTCACAGTGAAGGTCCTTCCTCAAGTGCTGGGGGGTTCCCTGCAGATGCCAGCAGTTGCCGAGAATGTGGTTCAGTCTCTTGACAAAGCAGATTCGGTATTATTAATAATTTAAATGAGTCTAAAATAATGAAGTAGCAGTTTGTTAAAACCTGTTTTCAGCCCGGATGGTTTAAATAATAACAGGACCGAGCCGCGGTAAGCTTTTCGTGCTGGGATTTGTGCAGGTTGCTTCCCAGGTTATCTGTTTCTCATGACTTGTCCTTTTCATCTTCTGCTGTCAGTAACTTCAATGCATAAATGAACTGCAGATTAACCATCCAGGCTGGGACGTTTTGCTTTGCATTTGAAATGCAGATTCCCAGCATGAGGAGCTTGAACTCTCTGGCTGCCTTTGCTCCAGAGAGTGTCACAGAGATTCAGACATTAAAGCACCAAATAGTGCCTTCTCAGAGGCTACTCAGTGTTCAGGCATGATATTTTAGATAATTTTTGAGTCAAAGGTTAAATTTATGTCATCATCCCAAACATGGAGTATATTAAGATAGGTCAGTATTCATATCGTTAACTTGTAAGCTTTGTTTGTTTTAAAGGACATTGATTTTATAATTATCCCAGAGATAGCCACTGAAAACCCCAGGAATGTACTGCTTAATTGAAATCCAAATATTGAAAGCTTTAGGAATGTAGCTGTAGGAGCCCTGTGATGGGCTCTGCCATCTAGTGACACCCACAAGAAAAAACAAAATGTTTGCAAAAACAAGCCAAACCCCACATATGATTATTTTTGAAACCTGCTTACTGTGACTGGTAAACCAATAAAATGCCTCAGGCACAGCGGTGTTGTCCTTGTCTGATAGCACAGCTCAGCTCAGCTCAGTCCAGCTTTAGCCTCCTTAGGCCTGCCAGGAGATCTGTGCAGATTAAAACCACCACGTGTTTTTACTGTTTTGAGTATTTACTCCATCAAGACAGCTGAACCTTTGCCTGGTGATGAACTCCACAGGGGCCCCGTTCTGTGCATCTGGGAAGCAGAACTGAACAGTAGTGCCCTGTCCATGGGGAGGCACACACCCAACCAAGTCTTCACATGCAGTCTTGAAAAATAGATGTGAAATCTCAGAATGCAGGTCTTACAGTGTCCATGAGTTTGTCTCATCCCTTCTTCCAAAGCTGTTTCTTTCCTCTTATCTTCGGAAGGGTGTTGTGGCAGGAATGCCTGTCACATTTGGGCTGCTTGTTTGCAGCCTCTGGTCCTCCCCAGGGAGCAGCCTGACCAGGCTGCTGGGCAGCTGGATGATGCAGGGACCAGGACACTCTCCACTGGAAACCCCAGAAGCAAGAGTTGACTACATCAAATGCCAGTGAAGTGCCAAGCAGTATGGCCACGGGGATGCTCACTACTTGTTAGCCCTGTGAAAATGCAAAAGCCTGTTTAGACTCAGAGACTGGCCAAGGGGCCTCAGAGCTTTCAGCCCTACCAGTATATAGGAGGAGTAGGAATAACTCCATATCCTCAGTCACATCTGTGCACAGTGACAAAAACTATAATGCTTGTATAAGCTTCACTCATTTGGCAAAGGTCAGGGGCTTTAATCTTCATTTTCTTTTTCCTTCTCCAGCTATGCTGACATCTCACTTAAACATGAATAAATACAAAGGCCTTCTCAGTCTCATAGTAGAAGACAGCCAAGAGGTGAGGGAAAAGAAGGGGAAAAATCATACATGTTTTACATGTCACTGAGGAGATGGATTTTGTAGAGCTCTCTTTGAAAATGAAGCAGGAGCTAATCCATGTGAAGAGCCAGTGTGGTCTGACCCAAGCCCTTTACTCTGGGGTGGGCTGACAGGCTCAAATTCAGTCTTTGTCCGTACAGCAAAGTTCTACAAAAGTTAGGCTCTGAGAGGTCCCTGATAACTGTTTTCAAGGACAGTGTTGGCTGTGATGCAGGGGAGTTGAGGTCTAAGTGGGCTGTAGATGCCATCGCCCACACCTTGTGTGTGATGCAGGCTGGGACAAGCGAGCATCTGGTCAGCATCCTCCACTTGAAAGCCTCTGATGTCTTTATACTCAACAGAAATTCTTGCTAAATACTGACACGGTGGAGCTAGGAGCAAATTTAAATAAATCAGGATTTTACACCCATTTCCACATTTTAATTGCTGAAAGTTTTGTGTCATAAGCTCTGGGAGGTCCATCCTGTGGGTGATAACATTCGGTGAGCAGAGTTGCACAGAGGCTGGCTTGATGTGAGGACACCTTGCTGTGTCTCTCAACAGCATCAGGCCTGGCTGGGGTCTTTTGAAGAGCCAACAGTGGAAATTAGGGAGAAGTCAGGTGGTCGCTTTGATGTGGGCATCCAGTCGGATTAATGGGCCGGTGACCTGCCTGCAGGAGGGAGGCGTTAGCACATGGAATGGGGCAGCCACAGGGGTACCTTTGTGTGGCTGGTGTCCTAATCTGGGTTTGTGAAGGCTGGCGGAGCTGGAAGCTGGTACTCCTGGAGATTGCTGCGCTGTCCTTGTGGTGGCTGCCTTTAACAGGAAACCTCTGTTTGTGTTGGCGTCTGTACAGGCACCCAAGTCTTGTGCTGTTTTAAGACATGAAACTGCCATGTGCTATTTCTCCTGCTGCTGTGCTGTATTTTAAGAATTACTGCCTGTCAGCGTGCCTAGCACTGGAAAGTAACAAAAAGAAATTACTCAGATGCTTTGAAAATAGATAGAAATGCCAGTTGAAAATAGATAATTTTCTGTTTCAATTACTAAGGTCTAAGACATGTTCATTTGTTAGTGTTTAAACAGCAGCTATTAACCTTTTTGTCCCTACTACTTATTCCTTCCTTATATTTTTCTGCTTGCGAATTTTGCAGCCCAGATGAATATTGAATGACTGTTTTTAATAAATTATTTCTTTCTCTTTCTGAAGCTAATTCAAGGAGCATCAATGTCAATGCCCCAATTTGTATTAAGGAGATTGTAGATAATTAAGCACTTGCGAGGGTATGGGCAGTTTGTTGATATGTTTTTTAATTTTCTGGTGAGTGAGTGATGTTCTTTGAATAGCGGTCATTGGGGAAATCAGAGCTTACTGAAGTGACAACCAGTGTTGTCTTCACTGTCATGTTCAGTGCAAGTCCAGCAGTATTATGGCAAAGCTTATGGGCAAAGATAACTATGCATCTGTCAGATGTGCTGACAAATGCTCTTTGCATCCCTGCGTTAAACTTGTGAAAATTTGTGTCAGCCGTTTGGATTTCAGGTTGCTTTCACAATAACATACCACACTGTGAGGTGTAGTTGCTTTGTGCACCATCTATAATGTAAAACACAATGATCTGTAACACAAAATCAAGAATTATTGGTGGGCTGATGCTGCCTGGACACCAGGTGCCCACCCAAAGCTGCTCTATCATTCCCTTCCTCAGTTGGACAGGGGAGAGGAAATATAACAAAATTCCTGTGGGTCAGCGTAAGGACAGGGATAGATCACTCACCGTTACCATCATGAGCGAAACAGACTCAGCTCAGGGAATTAATGTAATTTATTACAAATCAAATCAGAGTAGGATAAATAAATAAAATAAATAAAACCAAAATCTTAAAACACCTTCCCTCTACCTCTCCCTTCTTTCTGGGCTCAGCTTCACTCCCAGTGGCACAGAGGGACGGGGAATGGGGGCTGCAGCCAGTTCATCACACACATTTTCTGCCACTCCTTCCTACTCAGGGAGGACTCATCACGTTTCTCCTTCAGCCTGGGGTCCCTCCCACTGGAGGCAGTCCTCCACTAATTTATCCAATATGAGTTCTGCCCATTGGCTGCAGTTCTCCATAATCTGCTCCAGCGTGGGTCCCTTCATGGGGTACAGTCCTTCAGGAGCAGGCTGCTCCAGCGTGGATCCCCATGGGATGACAAGTCCTGCCAGCAAACCTGCTCCAGCATGGGCTCCTCTCTCCAAAGTCGCACAGGTCCTGCCAGGAGCCTGCTTCAGTGCGGGCTTCCCACAGGGTCACAGCCTTCTTTGGGCATCCCCCTGCTCTGGAATGGGATCCTCCAGGGGCTGCAGGTGGATCTCTACTCAACCCTGGACCTCCACGTGCTGCAGGGGCACAGCTGCCTCACCGTGGGCTGCACCAGGGCCTGCAGGGGACTCTCTGCTCTGGCGCCTGGAGCAGCTCCTGCCCCTCTTTCTGCACTGACCTTGGGGTCTGTGGGGCTGGAACTTTACTGGTGGTTTCAGTGGGACTGGTCTCTCGGCTGTCCTTGCATTTGCTGCCAGGCCACAGTTCTTGCTTCCCCAAAGTAAGTCCTCACAAATGCTGCTCGTCTCTACTTGGCACCCACTGCCTTGAGTCAGGCTGTGTGCTGGGGTTCTGCACATGCACGGACATTTCTAATAGCTGGCTCAGGGTGCAATCTCATCCAAATCAAAATTTCATCTTATTTTGAATAAGGATCACAGACTTTTCTTCATAGCAATTTCTATGAGATACAGGCTGCTCATTGCAAACAGAGAGAGATGCTCAAGCACAGTAACCTGCTTGGAGAGGACAATGCCATTTAAAGCCCTGAGTTAATGAGAAGTCCACAGCACACATTTGATAAGCTTTGTCATTCTTTTGTCTGCAGATCAGAGACCCTGCATTTTAATTTACTATACATAATGCTTTCTTAATGAGTTCCAGTGGATAGCCATTGAAACATGGCACTGCAGCTGCCAGCACGATTATGAAAAAAAGGCAGTTATTTGATTTACGTGATATTCTGTTATGGTAACTAATATTTGCAGACAGGATACAATAGAGGAAGAAAAACCCCTCCATTTAGATTTTGGTATCTCAGGACTAAGGTGCTAAATCATTTATTTTGCGTGTACGTGGACCAACTACTAATTGAAAATTAATGGAATTATGTTTGAGTCTTGGAAGTCTAGAGGGACTCCTGTTTGCTTTGTACCTCAAAGTTCAAGCAAACCCAGTAACACTAACAGGATTTTTAAAGTGCAAATGAGCTTCTTAACATAGTACACAGAAGCATATTATAGAAGAGGTCCCTCATCTCTTCCCTCTGTTTCCAAACAGAAATGAAAAAACCCAGAACTTGGGAAACAATGAAATTGTAGTGCTATGAAAGAAATGATGCATTGTTGCTGGCCAGGTCTGTTTTGTAAGGAGTTGCTTTCCTGGCCCCCTTTCCTTTTCTTCAGCTTGAGCCTGTGTGCAAGCCTTTATCTAGATATGTGTGTGTGTGTGTGTCTGCCTATCCCCTTTCTTATACATCCCTCCTTGCAGAGCACCACACTGGTGACTTCTCACACAGAGGCACTATTTAATGGGTTTGTAGGGTTTTTCTGTTGTTTTTTCATGGGATTTTAGGGTTTTGTTTTGTTTTGGTAGGAATAGAGCCGTGATGCCTTTGTGTGCTAGGCAGTAAACAAGGTGATAATTTTCTCCTGTGCTGGTAGTTTCAACTGAGTTTGTATGTGGTCGGGGAATATGTATGGTTGTGTGGGATGATACTGTGGGACCCAAGGCAAGGAACAGATGTAACTTCTGGTCTCTAATACAAAGTACAAGCTGCTGGGGGAAAAAAAAAAGAAAATAAAAAATTTGAAGCGGGGATGAGTTAATTTTTTTATGATTACAACTTCTGGTATTTTCTAAGTTAGACTGCTTGACTTTGCAGTTGTAATTCCTGGCACTGGTGATGATGATGATGATGATGATGATTGTTGTTGTTACATATGCGTGGAAAGCCCCACAGGTCTAGCAGGGGGGTAAGGCCTGCCTGTGGGTTTTGCAGATACTTGCAGAAATTCTGAAGTGGTGAGTCCAAGATTGCCATATTCCAGTCTCAGGTGTGGGAAAGGGGTTCTCACAAATCATTCACTGTCCCAGTCTCATTTGTCTGTCCTAGTCCATCTCTACCCAATCCAGTGCTCCTAAGTTTTCCCTTTTCTGATCTAGTGCTGGAGCAGACTGCCCAGGGAAGTGATGGAGTTACCGTCCCTGGAGGTATTTAAAAGATGTCTAGATGTGACTGCTGGGGACATGGTTTATTGGTAACTTGGCAGTGCTGGGTTAACAGTTTGACCCAATAATCTTAGAAGACATTTCCAACCTAAGCAGTTCCATGATTCTATGATCATACGGCACTTAGCATACCATATCAAAATACCACTGCTCCCCTGCACAGTGACCAGCACTGCTGCAGCCAGAGCAGCAGCTACAGGGACATCTCACCCTGGATCTGCAGCTCATACACCAAGAGCATTCCGAAGAGTCAAGCAGAAATGTGTATCTACTCATCCCATGAAAGCTAGGAGCCCAGACATAGCCTCACCTCATTAAATTTACAAAGCAAAGTGTTGCAATCAGAAAACTGGTAGCTGGTTTTGCTCCGGCCTGCAGTAAAGACTGATGGTAATTAATTTGATGACACAGATCTCCAGTAAGCAAGTTTAAATACTGAGTCATTTAGGTTTGGCAAAGTGTGGAGTAGCAGAGTCCCACAGCCAAAAGCTTCTACATTTCTGGTGAATGGACTTGAAGTGCACATTCCCCTTCTGTAGCATGTGAGCAAATGCATACGTCTGTGTGTGCACCGTGCGAGGCTGAGTCATCGGTATCACCCTTTGCCAAGGCATGGAGACTGAAAAAATGAGAAATGCATGTAAAAATACACCCGTTGCTAGATCAAAAGGATGTGCCACGGTGAAGCTGCAGCGGGGCGATAGTGACACTCGTGTTTGTCAAATGGCTTTTGTGTGAGAGGAAATTAAATGGAGAGGGACTGTGGCATCTGGAGATGCCATTTCCAAGGGGCAAAGAGCAGGTAGAAAGAAGCAACTTTTCACAGCTATGCCTGCTAAGAGCTCAGGTGTGTCAGATGAAATAACTGGGCAGCAAGTTCAGAGTGAAAAAGGGGGACCCCATTTTCCCCATCACCATGTGTTGGGGTTGCATGGCTCTGCACGCCTGAGTGCTCTGCCTGCAGGGCCAAAATGGGCCCACCAGAAAGGCATGGACGAAAAGCCTTTGTGGAGCTCTTACTAACCAGGGAACAGTTATTCCTCATGGCTCAGGAATCCTCTTAATTTTAGGTTGCCAGAAGCTTGTAAGGCCTGCCCGGGGAGGTCTCCCTGTTCTCATGCCATAGGCTTACATCTGGCTCCAAGCAGCAGCAAAAATGAGCTCATGGTTTGGTTCAGTTCAGACCTCCTTGTGCCTGTTGTTTTGCTGAGCTTTTAGATTAGTCTTTTTTAATATTTTTGGAAGTTTCTGAGGAGGCAGTGCTTTAATATAACTGTAATTAAACCCCAGAACTCTTTAAAACTCTCGCTTGGAAGTAGGTCAGTTTGCACTTACTTGTCTTGAAGGGTTTTTTTTTTCTTTTTTCATGTCTTAGTTGTAGGCTGAGTTACCATCTGCCTTTCCTTGGCAAAGCAAAGAAGCGGAAGATAAAATTTGTAAGTTATAATTGGGCTAATATTAATCATTTATCTCACATGAGGTGAGTCACTGGAAATTATCCGTGACTACGTTTCTAAGTCCTCTTCACGGTCTCTTAGTGGTAGACTTCAAGTTCAGAAAACCTTTCCAGTAATAAAAAAATCCCAAATAAAAGACTCAGGCTGCACGGAGGGTGCTAGGATATTTTAAAACCATGTGTGGAGAGCTGGGAGTTTCTTGTAGTGCAGTAATTAGGTTTTGCATGGTTGGGAAATCACAGGGTGAGCCTGGGCAGGATGTGGGATTGCTGCTCACCCCAGGGGATTGCAGAGCAGGTTGGGCTCTCTTCCCAACCCTGTTACAGCAGGCTGGCAGTGAGAAAACAGCAAAACGGTTGTGTATAGTACACCCAGACTTCAACAGATACGATTACTTATTTCAGTTTTACTAAAACAAGTCTCCACAGTTAATGGGTCAGTTCATAGATGATGTTTGTCAATCGATACACATAATCAAGTTCGCTAATTTTCCCAATTCTGCAAAAGAATTTTAATAAAAATGCTAAAAAATTGAGGTCTGCACGATCCCAAAAGTAATTTTGCTTTTGGTCCACTCATTGAGTTTCTTTCCCTCCAGCAACTGGAGACTAAATGAGCAGCACCACCTTCTCTCCTCCGGGAAGCAAGACCAAAGGAAAATGCTGCTTCTAATGTCAGCATAGTCCCTTGGATTAATGGCTGCGTCCAGCAGCTAGCAACTGCTACCCCCCCTTTTTCGTATAAATATATAAGAAATATGTATGTGAAGCTAAGGTATCAAAAGAAAAAAATTAGGAGGGTACTTTTTCCTTTGCTCTTTATTCTTCCAAGCCCCTGCCACATTTTTTTCTGACTTTATTAAAAACTGTTCTTATTATAGCTTTCAAATGGTTTCTTTGTTTTATCTGTGTGTGTGCGTGCATGTGGGCTTTTTTAAGCTTGCAGATGGTTTTTCCTCACCTCAGCATTATGGCTAGCCAGGGCTTTTTTCAGTTGTTTTCATTTAGATTTTGTCTGAAAAGTAAGGCCTGCCAGAGCAGGAGACTATTGCTCAGTCCGGGGAAGGGGGGAGATAGACTTTTGGAAGCAGATGGCAGCATGAAGAGATTTCAGTAGCAGAGGGTCAGAAAATAAATGCCTCAGACTGTTAAGACTATATGAAATAAGGTGCACGTGTAATTCTGCGTTTATAGCTTAAAATAAAGCATCATGCCATGAGTATAAATTCACCTTTTCCACCATCCTTCTCTACTGACAGTTATTGTTACAGGATTCAACATTGACATCAAATAAAGCAATTGACAGCATCACGCTTTCCTTTGTCTTCCCATGGGTTTCATAGCTGCTGAACACCGCAGTTGGTTGGTTGGTGACTAAGAATCAAACAGGGTAGTGAAGTTTACAAGCGTGAATGCCGGTAGCACCCAGTGTGGTGTTGGGCGTATGGAAAAAGTTCAGCCTTTTTGGCTCAAGCTGTCACAGACGTTTAAGCCCACCTATTGTTTCTCTAGACCTATACGTACATTTTAGCTAGTTTTATGTAGTTCAGAACTGAATGTTTTAAGTTTTGGGTTGGTTGAAACCCTAATGAAATAATTTGTCTTTGACTGACAGTGTAAAGAAACAAGAGAAAAAAGAAAATTCAGTGACTTCTTAGATGGTCCACAAGGACTAGGAGGGGATATCTGTGCCCCCACCTGAGTCAGAAAAGCTGGCAAGTAAACAGGAAAATGACTGGAGTCATGGAGGTAATGAAGACTGTTTTTCAGTGAGAAGTCTTAAAATCGTAGAATTTTTTCTGCTTAAGTTATCTAAACAGGTGAAGTATTGATTGGCATGATAGAAGCTATCACCCAGAGACAGTGCCCGGTGCTATGAGACTCTTCAGTGCAGCACAGAAAGAGGGGAAAAACCGCAGAGAGGGAAGGCTGCAGTCGGATAACTTGCAGTTGAATGTCAGAGCCAGCAGTTCAAAAACCTACACCCCATCTACCCATGTCCTCAGGAAAATAAGCCTTAAGCAAATACATAAACAGCACAGATTTTGAAGTCCAGTCAATGGTCAGATGAGTGAAATGATGTTGTCTGTGTTATACAGGAGGTTAGATTATGTGATCTCATAATTCCTTTTTTACCTCAAAACCTTTTATTGTGTGCCATTTTCTGTGGATAACCCACATCTGTTACACACAGTTCATGGTTATGATACTATTTTTCTGGAGAAAAAATGTCAGAATTGATAAGTAGAGTCTGAGTTTTATGTCTTTGCACCAGATTTCTTTGGGGAAATTTCCCGTAGTCTTTTATTTTTAATATTGATAGAGGCTCTGGCTTTGGTGATTTGTCTTGCTGCCAGATAAAGTTTCTTGAGAGGAGTGTAGTGATTAATGGCAGGGACATTTTAAAATTCTTGTGAGATGGGCTAAGATTATTATTTTCCTTCCTTGAGTTTTACCATATAATGCCTGCTGTCAGAAGATAAGCACTATGTGACTTAATCAGCACTTGGGGAGGGCCCATTAGTGACAAATCCAGGTACTACAGGCGATCATGTAGATGACTGAATAAATAGTGTTGTTCTTTCTTTACCAGTGTATTGCACAAATACTGTGGTGTGCAGTTCAGTTGCTGGAAGTAGAATGAGTTTTTGCAAGGAGAGGAGTTTTTTTGGGAGGAGAGGGAAAACTGCGTAGGAAGCAAATGGCATAAGCAGGAACAGTAGAGGTTTCAGCGGAAGAAATTAGTTTGGTTAGATGCTCTTATGCTGTTGAAGTGAGGTGGGGACTTAGCAAAGCAAAATAGGCATGAACGGGCACATTGAACAGTGTTTCAACTTCTAATAAAGGTTTCCTGAGAGACACAGAGTCAAAATAAACTTGAATTTCCTTTGTGTTCTGCAAAGGGATAATTGGAAGTATATTAAAAAATTAAAGTTTTATTAGAATGCAGATAAGCATTAAGAGTATCTGAAAGCAATTTAGGGGTGGGCACATTACAGGAATACTGCAAATATTCTAAAATAAACCTAATAGATGCAATGTATCTATAATTATGGTTAACCTTAAAATAAATCAAACATGTTCAGGAATGGAAATGCACAGTCAGTTCACCCAAAGAATCTTGACTTTGTTCTGTACTGAGGTCATGTAACAGCTATATAATTATTGTGAGTGAATAATACAGTTTTATTCTTTTTAAAGTCTTGAAACAGATTAAATTGGTCTTTTAAATTGTTTTCCTCTTAAGTTGTGCCTGAGGCATGAAGATATGGTTAAGAGTAGTGCTTGAGGAAGGTTCTACTAATGCGTTTTCACCTTTTTGTTCACAAAATGACGAATGACCCTATTTGTGAGTTCTCAGAAAATACTGTCTGAACTGTCTGTTGTACAGGGAAGATCTGTTCCATTGCGTATAGTTAAGTCTGCTTTCACTGTGGGACTCAGACTAGTTCAGGGAAACTAAGTGGCACTTCTACTGTGAAAGATGTGTAAAATGTTGAAAAACATGGGGAAATCTGAACATGAAAAAAATGATACAAACAGGATTACCAAGGGAATGGAATGAAAATGGGTATTTGTCTGAATGTGATACTGACTTAAACCCCACAATGAGATTAGAAAAGGGAAGGGCAGAAAGAAGAGCTACATCAAGAATTGGCCAGAGAAATTCAACGATTTGCTTCTATCCTGAATGCAAATGCAAGGAAAGCTGATGCAGAGCAGTGGTTCACGCAGGACTGAGAGTGGTTGCCAAGTGAAGGCAAGGAATCTCTCCTTGAATACAAGCAGTTTGTTGGGTGGGTGAGGGAGCCTGGGTACCATGCTGAGAGCCTTCAGTAACACAGTGCTGGAGAGAAGCCATGGGAAACACCTCCTCAGCTGCAGCTCAGGGGTATCTTTCTGTAAGGAGACTTTCTCATGTTACTGAGCCTGCGCAAATCCGTGTCCCTGGTGAATTCTGAGGTCTGTGAATTGTGTAGCAGCCCAGATACCAGAACATTGGCATATCTGCTATGTAAAATGCAGGTCCAGTGGTATATCCAGAACCTGGCATGTGCCAGGACATAGAGAAAACAAATGTCTCGGTGGTGGGACTGTCACTGTTTCACCGGAGCTGTGGCTGGAAATAAAGCACCTTTCCTTGGGATGAAAGAGGATTTCGAGAGCCTTGGTGTAAGGCTGCTTTAGTGGATTTAGCAGCAGCGAGGCACTTCATAACCCTTTAGTAAGAGCAGAAACAGCACAGGATGCCGAGTCCACCATATGTTCATGTTTAATAGAAGTTTATAAGTCTGTGAATTTTGCCTACGGGATGTCTAAAGACTCAGGGGTCATGTAAATTGAAACAATGCAAACTTTATTGTGCATTTAACTTAATTTAAATACCTAGAAACAAGCACAGGGGGATTCTTACCAGTTGCAGTTATTGGTTTTAATAAATACCATTGTAATTGAATGTGATTTAATAAAAACAGTGTATTTCCAGCTTTTTGGAGTGGGCGCACAACTCCCCAAAGAGAAGACAACAGCGGGGGGTTAATCGGAATAACTTTCTTTTGACTCAGTGAGTGTTACTGAGGTGCTTCAAGAAGCCAGTGGGTATTCATTTTCACTCAAACCAGCTTCAAACTCTGTGTTTAATCTTGGTGGTGGTGAAAAAGTCTGCACCGAGATGGCTGCTTCACTCTGCAGGTCCCCTGTGAAATGGCCCTTGGGAGGAGGGAGGAGGCTGCTTGTTGACCAGTATCATGGTCTTTTTCCTAGGAATTAATTGAGGAGAATGGTGATTTTCCCAGTTGATGCTGTGGGATTTCAGAGTTCAGGAGAAGCTGCCAGTGTGGCTGAGTGTCCATGGCTTTGCCCATCAGTTATCTCCTTTCAGTTTTATTCAGCTTAATGTGATCTTTGATCTGCTGTGATCTGATGTGATCTTGTCTAACATAATCTGTTTGTGTTCAGAATCCCAGCTGAAGTCAATGGCAAGGTTGCTATTAATTGCAGTTAACCTATGATTTCTCCTGGTATGGGTATTTGCACACCTAAACACCTGCAGAGACACCACTTCTGTGCAAATCACAGTCACAGTAATCCTACAGCATTCAAATACATGCAAAAATTAACATAGTTAAAAATTCTCTTCCTATTCATGGATTTCCAGGCAGATTATAAACCTGGAGATACATGTACGATTCTTGTGTGCTGTTTTAACAGCAAATTCCCTCAAGCCATCACCTGATTCAGCAGGCCTGTGTTCCATTACTTTTATCCAGCTTGTTTTATTGAAAACACCTGTGTGAAATGAACAGTTATCTGGCATCGATTTGATACTCAGCATCTAAAAAATATTCACTTACTTATATAGTATTTAGGGATCAGAATAATTGCTTTCAGCATAGTATCACTGCTGAGAAAATCAGTTTTTAAGGTATGACTCTAAGGTCACTAATAAATTTTGAGTCTTAGAGTTGCCTCCAGAAAAGCTAAAGGGGTCTGTGGCACAGTATTTGAGATATTATTCTGTTTTGGATATTAAGCTGGAATATTTATTTAGCTTAAAGTCAAGTAGGTGCATCAGAGATGGGTTTTATGTTCCATATTATCAGGTGGATGCTGTAAGCCTGTTACAGAATCACAGCAAGAAATGGGATCCCTATATTTGGGGTAAGGTTAGGTGAGGTCTTTTAGTTCTACAGCCATCATCATATTACCTTTTGCTCAGCCTTGGAAAGTCGTGTGTAAGGTTTGTAAAGTGTAACGGTAATTTCTTCTTTGATGAGGGCTCCAATTACAGTGATCTTATCTTACAATGTTTGATTGTGTAATCTTTAGAAAGCCATTTAGACACGCTGAAGCATTAGCACCAGGTGTATGGTACCATGAAATCTGTTATAAAACAGCTGTTAGCAATGCATTCGCCAAGTGTCTCTAAATAATTGAAAGACCCAGTTAAGAAAATACTTGTTATTTATGCAGTATCACCTCATGAGTGCTGCGTGTGGTAGCACAGCAGGAGTGGTGTAACCAGCCTGTTGAGGCTTCACTGAGAAGCCTCATATTCTCACAGGTAGGAAACTTGGTATTTGGTGATAATTGTAACACAGTAAGTCACTGAATCTGGTGAGAATGGTTTTTTTGAGTTTGATTGTCAGTGAAATGGAGACTCTGGAGGTGGTATTTCAGCATCACTGGGGCATGTGATCCTGCCAGCACAGGTGGCAGTGATATAACAGTATAAGCAATTATGTAATACTAAATAAAATAAAATAATAACATAATGCCAAGGTTACAATAATAAAATTACATCATGATGACAGCTATAAGAAGTGTGTCTGAGCCACCATTCTCCAGTAAGATCTGGGAGGTGCCCGTGTGCCATTGTTCTCCGTTGCATGCGCTGACAGTGAACAAACAACCTGGCAGCTGCAAAGCTTTTTTAAAAAAGCACAAAATTTGATCCAAGGTTTGAAAACACCACAGAACATGAATAGGAGAATATTTGATAATATCTTAATAAATGCTGTTCTTTGACAAAGCTCTTACCCCTTAGCTGGCCTCTGAATACTGTATTATCCTAGAATGAAAATAAGATTCGAGATAAAAAACAAAGAAACAGGCTCTATTAACACTAAAGGGCCTCTGCAGGTTTCCCTATCTGGGCCAGCTTCTTTGTATCTTCCTCCTTCAGTGAGTTCATGTCTGTTTATATTTCATCATACGATATAAATTTAAGTTCTTACAATATTCTCCCTCTCATTTCTCTCCTATCATTTATTATTTAACCCTCTAAAGCATTTTATGGCTTGCAAGGTGTCATAAAAAATAAACTTGATTGGTATAAATATTATATTAGGAAGTTTCTACCTTTGTGACCTAATTTTTGTTGCCCTAATTCATAGGATGCTAAATATTAGTTTAGGTTTAGTGCCTGTGTGGTGTAACATTGTGTACCTGTGTGTGCTTTAATTCAAATATACACCCAGTGAAGTTAAAACTCTCAGTGTGTTACTGTGTTGATTTCTGTGCATCCGTGTGTGTGTATTTCAGGTTGGGCAGACTTTTGTTTGCAGATTGTTATTTCATGTGGCACCAGAAGTTCTCCAGAGTGATGAGATTTCTAATTTAAAAAGAAAAAAAAAGAACCATATAGTTAAAAATGTAGTTTTACAAAAACCCTCCACCTGGTTTCGTAGCTTTCTGTGGCAGCCAGTTCTCTATTTATCACTTGGCTTACCTGTTTCAGTTCGTTGAAATAGTAGAAGTAAAGCATGAAATAACCTCAATTTGCATAAAATTTATCCATTTCTTCTGGATGTCAGTTTTTACCGGGTTTGATCCCCAAACTGCTGGATTTGTAATGTTTTATTTATGGTGTTTTACTGAGCTGTGGAAACCTGATGGAGTGGTGATTTCCGTCTTTCTGCCTTGAATATGGAAATACTTCATCACCCTGGTTTTACACCAAGGGTGAGACGACCAGCATCAGTAAGAGAGCAGGTCCTCATGACTGACATTAAACATGGTCTAGGCAGACTGTGCTATATGGGGACCTCTGTTATCTGAAGTGCCAGGTAGACAGAACTATGTATTTATAACTGAAAGCATAAAATGGATTATACTGGAAAAATGTGGTGTGTAGGAGAGAGAGGAGAAAGTAAAGATTACTTTAGGTACTTGGAATGAATCTTTCGTCAGAGCCCTAGAATGAAAATCCAAAGATTTAAAAGGTAGTGTGGATTGAGGCCAATAACAACAGCTTATCGGTTTTAGTGGTGTTAAATTAATCTTAATGCAGAAAGAGAATTTCCAATAAATTAATCTTAAAATAGCAAAAAACAACCCAGTACTATGGCTCACTTTATGTAAGATAAATAATAGGAAGGAAAACATTTCTTCTGATAAGATGACAGAATAATCCTGAAGATACCTTTATGCACAGTACTTTGGTTAAGCAGCCTGAATATTTATGGGAATCACAGGCAGTGGGACTTCTGTGCTGCTTTATTTCCAGATGAATGACATTTGAATCATCAAAAGAAGAACATTAAACAAGAGGTTTTTTAAAGAATTGATTTAATGTTAGGTGACCACTGCACCATTCATGGGCATGTCTGACTGACCACGGTGGGGTGATTTTTCAGAGGATATTCTTTCTCAGAGGAAAACTTCTGAAGTGGAAGTAAAAAAAAATACCATGGTCCTATGATTCCTTCTCACAGAACAATGTTTCATAGGTCTTTGTAAGCTTTATCTTCCCTCAGAATCCCCTACTGTGCAGCATATGCACAAGGATTTGGGAGATGGCAGTAGAGGTTGGTTTGGATGCTTTAGTTCCTCCCTGTCTTCTGTCTTCTGCATCATTGAGGAATGGGAGAAGTGGTTGAAAAAGGAAAATTTAAAAAGAAAAGGGGAAAAAAAAAACCAAAAAAACCCACACACACAAAAAAACCCAAAACCAACCCAAAACAAACAAACAAAAAAACCCCCAACTTTCTGATAGTTTTTCCCAAAACCTCTTTTTGTTGTTCTCAAAAATGGCTTTACCAGGCTGTTTTTACTCATGGTGAGCAATCCCAGGTTTCCACAGCAGTGATATTGAAAGTGTTTTTCTCAGTATTTGGAATACCTGTAGTTCAAATACAGGGGGTAGTTCGTGGCTCAGAGGTATTGCAGTCAGGTTTATTGCAAACCTAGCCAGGAATTGCAAACTGGGGGCATCCAGCTCAGTCTTTAAGCTTTTTATAAGGTAACACATCTTAAGGAGGTCAGGGAAGTCTCCTCCTCTCCCACATCTTGAGCTTTCTTTCTGCATCCTTGTTGGGAGACCATTAGCTTTGAAAAACATTGCTGGAAGCACTTACCTCTTATTTTTGCTCCCAGTCGAGGGATGGTTTCATCGAGAAAGCTCTTTCTTCTGTGCAGGTTCTCTTTATCTTATGAATATTTCAGCTGAATCTGTGCCAAAGAAAGGGGCTTTTTAGCTGGAAAGCATTCTTTGCTCTTCTGAAGTGCACACTGTCTTCCTATTGTCTGAGCTGTAATTGTTCGGTGCCACTGTTGTTTAGGGAGTAGGTTGCACACTCAGCATCCTCAGAGTTACAGATCTCTCCTTTCTCTCCTTTTCCCAGCAGCTCAACTTTTCTGACGCAGCTGATTTTTGACTACAGCAGAGCCCATGATTTCAAAGCTACTTTGTCCACAAGATCTCTAGTATGGCGGAGCAAATGATTTTGTGGTCATCTTATTTTTGCTAAAATATCCATGTAGTGGAGTATGTTTGTGTGTGTTTGCATATCTGTGTATCTAGGGATTGTCTATTAAGGGAAATGTGTGGAAGAGCCAAAAAGAGAGACTGAGTATCTGGCATGGTGTCTCTAGAGATTTCCTCCTCTTCTATTAACCTTTCCACCACAACCACTTTTGTATTTCTGTTCTTAATTAGAATTTCGAGTGGAGCTATGGAAGGAGCGTATCTATCCCCCAGTTGATTCCTCCATCTGATTTGGCATCCAGAAATACATTTCTTAGGAATTAATTATAATTGCTTTTGATGGAAAGCCAACTTTTTTCATGTGTTAACTGTTAATTCTTAGCTTGTTTAACATGTGATTAAGTAACGATGATAAGCCTGAGTGCAGGCTCTCTGTATGTTTGTGATTTGAATGGTTGTGTTTTGTGTCCCAGGCTCAGTGCAGTTTGGTGGCTGTGGCATGTTAGTGGTCAGCATGGAGACACGTGTTTTGGAGGGGCGAAGAAGACAAGACTGTACTGGGAGAGGTTTTTACAGCTGGAAGAGCTGAGGAGTTGATTAATGAAAGGTTAAAACTACTGTGTTTAGGACTGCCTGGCTCATTTTCAGTGCACTCCATAGCATGCCTCCCCCAGTTGCATTCAGGTTAGAAAAGTTTAGTTCTGTGGTCACTTCTCAACAGCTACACGTGGCTGACGTGGGGACATGAGCACCTCATTTCTTGTGGGATTTCTCTGTCCTAGGGATGATGAGTAGCACCCAAGTCCTGGGCTGGAGAAGCCTGTTGCTGTAGCCTCTGCTTCAGGGACTCATCATGACAGGCTCCCAGAGCTGTGGGTTTTTTTGTTTTTCTGCTTTTTTTCTATGTATCTTTTTAGGCTGCCTGCTATTCCGGTTTCCAAGAGTAACCCCTCATGCTTGTAACTATACTTTTATTCCTCCTCCTTCTCATGACAGCCAAAGATGTCATACAGGTTCTTTAAGACAGGTTAAAACATCTTTTAGACACTTCATAACTATGCTGTTGGAATTATTTGTGACTGTCAGTGAAAAGCCTTTACTGGGTTATTTTATTCTGAAAACTGACTTTGTAAAAGGAGACTTGTAGCTGTCCAAGCACATTTCTATGTCAAAGTCACTGAGCTTAAGGTGGGGAAGTGCTTATCCTCCTGCCAGCCTTAAACCCCATCCCAGTGCCAATCAATGCAAGGATTGTTTTCATTTGAGACAGACAGTTTGACAAAGTAGTGATGGTTGTGAGTAAAGAAGACAGAGGCTTTTCTCTAGCTTATCAGTGAAGCTGCGTATAAGCTTTACATCTGAGAAGGAAGGTTCTCCCCACCAGCCTCATCATAAGTGGGCAAAAAGTGGGTAGAAGATGTCCTGTTTATGTCAAACACTCATTTGCGCTAATAATTTAGGAGGGAGGATTTCTAGAAAGACCTTGCAGTGCAGCATGCAAGGTGGGAGTCCCAGAAAGGCTGCGTGGGTAAGCGCTTTGTGCACATATAGGTGGCAGGGCATTAGGAGGAGGTGCTGCTGGGAGGCAGGCGGTGAGGGCGGAATGCTGCGCACCAGACTCCGACAGGCCAGCGTTTGCCAAGGGCTCCAGCGCAACCGGACACCTGCAATTCAACCAGGGCTTGGAGAGGGGCAGGGAAGGGTTGAGGGACTGACTTTGACTCCACCTTTTCAGTCCAGTGTGATTTCTTTTCAGCTAGACATAAACCTATCCTGTTTTATCTTCCAGACACTAAAGAGGAGCCTTGAAGGAGCAGGGAAATAAAAGAGGTTTTCAGACTTGTTTAAAAACTTTCAGGGAAGCCCTGAAGTTAAGAATGCTTTCAATTTGCATTCCATGATCAGTCCTGCAAAAAAGGATTTAAAATGATAGATTCTGAATAAATGTTATTAATAATTATTAATTCTCTAAACTTCCTCTTCTCACTGGAAAATGTTGTCTAGTGCCTGGGATCATCCTCAGCTTCAGCCCTCATCTGAAACCTCCTGAACTCGAGGTAGAGATACAGATGGCAGGTTTTTGTCTCATGTTGCTATGGGTTTGTGCCTAGGTTTTGCTGAAATAGGATGACCTGGTTGTTTTTATCAACTTTTCACCTATCCAGGCAAGAAGTGTACTCTTGGTAGAAGAGGTGATGCCTGGGATACAGTGGTGTGTTGTTCAGTGCTACCAGCCACAGCAGGTGATGAGGTGCCAGGAGTGTTGGCGGGGCTTTTGGTCAAGCTGAAAAGGCCAGTTAAGAGCTGGTAATATTAGGTAATGTTTGAAAATAGCCTTATTCCATGAGACCAAACTCACAGATGTTTTACTGTGGCTGGTAGCACATACACAGGCAGAAATCCATGTATAGGGCAGAGGCCATCTTGAGTCTGTCCTAGCTACAGTAAGGGGGACAAGGACCATGTTGCAGGAGGGTTTATGATATTGCAGATATTCGTGCTCTTACAGTAATGTTTAAGAGATGGTTAGAAAGCCATGCAAAATTACTGGAACCAGGATGTGACTAATTGCTAAATCTCATTAAACAGAAGTGGTTTGATTTTTATGATCAGCAACCTGAACTAACTAAGTGTTTGCATAACTTTGCAGGCTATCTTCAGGGCAGTGAGAAAGAGAATTGAAAACATCCTTTTTTGTTCCCAGTTTAGGCGTTTGACATTTTTATCTGCATGCAGCAGGGTAGCAGAGGAGGGGCTGTGCAGGGCAGCACTTGCTTCGTTCTGCCTGCGCTGGGGACAGCATCCCTGCTGCACCCTCGGGGCCCCTCAAATATCGACTCTCCTGGAGACTGCTGTATCTGCTGTGCACACTCTGCTAGATGCCTCGTTTGCACGTGTGCTGCTGGTTTATTTATTGTGGTGTAATTGCTTGCTGTGTTTGTACTGTTTTTCAAAGCTCTCGTAAATGATCCCACTCCACTCAGTCTGCCACGGTAAATACCTATTCCAGTGTATTGTCTCTCACCTTGAATGTTCTTTCTCTCTCTCTCTCACCAAAGCAATTTGATTCCTGGCTCTGCTTTTCTTGATAATCTTAACCACTTCAGCCCAGTGAGCCTTCCCCCTTTGGGAAGCCTCTCCTTTTTTGTGCTTATCTGTGCTTTACCCAGTACCTAGTGTCTCCTCTCCCTCAAAGAGAAAAACCTTCTCATTGCTTCTCTGCCAATTCTGCCGGGTTTCTTTTTTTTTAGTTTTACTCCTTAAGAAAAGAAATATGTAAGTGGTCACAATGGTTATATTTCTCTCTGTCTGTGGTCCCCATTCTTCTCCATCGAGTGCAAGAGAGACATTATGAGTGAACTCCACAGTTAAAGTCGTATTTTAAAAGTTACACTGCTGAGAGCATTGCTGATTCTGTTTTATTCCTAATTTTAACTGTCATATCCTACCTCTTCTGGCTGACCAGCCTTTGATCCCACAGCTCTCTTCTGCCATCTAACCTGGGAAATCTCTGTTATTTTTTTGTCCTCCTTCCCCATCATGTCTCTCTTTGCTGTCTGATTCCCGCTCTGGTGACATACTTTACTTCACCACTCTTACACTGTGTTGAGTTTCATTTGTAGTCACACATCTAGCACATCCCTTCAAGACCCTCAAATAGGTGAGGGATTTTCTTAGTTTCTTCAGTCTCTCTCTTGTCACTGAAGGTACTAGTCAGGTCACTAATAACTCTTCCCTTCATTCCTTGTCTCAAGTAACATCTTGCCAATCTACCCCACATGTTCATCTCTTCCTGTTTGGACTTGGGAGTCTGGTGTTCTCCTGGTTTACAGCTTACTTTTCCAACTCCCTTCATCCTTCCCTATTGCCTAACCCCTTGTCATAATACTCGCTGGCATTTTAAATATTCTCCATTTCTAGAAGTACTTTTTTAAAAAAGGTTTTATTTTATGTGCTCTCCCTCTGACTCTCTTAGCTGCAGCTATCATTTCTATGAGTGACTACAAAGATCCTTTCAAAGCACACATGGTCCAGGGCTTGGTGCATCACAGCCTGGCCTCTGTTATTTCCTTTTTTTAATTACAAGAAGTGGGAAAGGTACATAGGTGTTTTTTAGCAGTGTAGGTACAAAATTTTGCAGAACGCAGTAGTGTGGGGTTTTTTGTGGTTTTGTTTTGGGGTTTTTTAGGTTGTTTTGGGTTTTTTTTTGTTTGGTTGGGTTTTTTTGTGTGTTTTTTGTGGGATTTTTGTTTTGGTTTTGGTTTGGTTTTTTTGTCTGAGGCATGCTGCAAGCAAAAAGAAAGGTGGGGGCAGGGGAAAAGATCAGTCTAATTTGCCACTTGGCAGCTGAGCTACTGTGTGCTGTAGTGATGGTTCTGCCTGAAACGGTTTAATAACACAATAAAAGGCATTTTTTTTTAAATGTCTGTTGGTGATAAGGAGATGGTTTCTCTCAAGTTAATAAATTTTAATTAAAACTGCATAGAGTGATGTAAAGATGGTGTTTTACTCGTAATCATTGTCAGCTGTAAGTCAAGGAGAGAAATTTAGCTGGTTAAGATGGGATGGAATTTTTCTTTTGAGTCTCCAAATTCATTACAGAAAAATTGAACTGAGACCTTTGGTGGAGGCTGATATGATGCAATAAGGAATTGCAGTAAAATTAAGAAAAGTCCAGCTTCCATTCAGCATCCTCCAGATAGGAGATGCTTTTTATTGGCCCTTTCCTTTGGGAATGTACTCATTACAGTAACCATCAAAATAGGAATCCTTCATCTGGAGGCGCTGCTTATGTTTGCTATCTGGCTGTTTGGGGAATGAGATCTGTAATTAGTTCCGGATATAAAATATTACACAGAATTTCCCTCCAACTCTTCCTTTGTTGCTGGGGTCAGTAAGTGCAGCTTTGTTGTAACTGTGGTTGTAATGGTGTTGTCCTTGTCCAATCATAACACTCTTTTTTTCCCCTCTAAATTGTCAGGATGTATCTTTCTATTCTGTAAATAGCATAAGAAATTGTATCCCAAAGTTGATAATAAATATGTCCACTGAAAATGGTGATCTGGTTGACACATATATGATGATGGAGAAGTTTTATAGCTGTCCTTATAGGAGAGTTTAAAAGCTGGAGGGTCAGGTCTGGATTTTTTTCAGAGGCACGAGAGATTCAGCATTGATCTAAATGGCGTTGTGATTTCATGCGACATTTGCTTCGAGGTTATTGCTGTGGTCTTAATGGAAAATGAGGTAAATAGACTTCTCAGGACTGGTGCGTGTCACGCCTCTGTGAGTGCAGGAAGCGCAGATGAAAGCGAATCGAAGTCATTGCGTCTTGCAGCCTGGCAGAGCTTAAGCTAGAAAGGATAGAGAGATCAGCCTATACTGTACCTTGTTTAACCCAGATGCTATATAAATCTAGTTTATATTTTTAAACAGAAGATGTGATAGGATTCTTGCTGAGAGATTGTGGCATCCCGTTTCCCAAACTGCAGGCACACACAAGCCTCAGAGGACCAGCTGAGGGGGATGGAGTGGGAGGGCACAGCTCTTCCTCATGGCCAAAGAGCAGCGACCACTGGTGCTTTGGGATAGAAATCCTTTTTTTTAGCTCTTTCATGTGAGACCCACGATGGACAAACCTCATTCTTCCTGCTCTCGACTCGCTCCTCCTTCAATCCCTAGTGATATTTATTCACTGTTCTTCGTGCCACCTCACTTAACCCTATTTTCTTTCTTGGCATCCCTTCAGCTTTCAGCTATGCCTTTGTGTCCCTGCACAGGGAAAACCCCACAATTCTCCAAGCATATCTGCTGCTGCCAGGCGCCCCTTTGCCTTTTCTCTCCCACCCAAGCTTCTTATTCCTCCTCTGTATTCTGGCTGCCTTCATCTTCCCACTGCCAACTCTCTCTTTCAGAGTTTTTGCCCTCTCTACTCCACTGAGATTGCAGTCAACTAAACCCACAAATTATCACCTCCTGGCCAAATCCCAAAGCGTCATGCCTGTCCTTGGCCTTGACTTGTTTTCATATTCACTGCAGTTGACCCCTCTATCCCCTTCAATTCACTCTTTTCTCTATAGCTCTTGGCAGCTACAATTACTTCGAAGAATGGCTGGTGTCTCTTATCTCTGAAGTGTGTTGTTGAGCGACTGCCTTGGCAGCTGCATCTTCTCCATATCCCCCTCATCTTAGCATTTAGCAAGGCTGCAGCCTCAGTTGCTTTCCTTCTCCCTTCCTGGTCCTGATCGCTTAGAAATTTCAGGGCTTTTATTGGACCAGCTTCCCCTTCCATGCTGGCTGATCAGAAATAATACCCATTAATATAGAAATTTCCATTCCGGTTGGAATGAAAATTGGTGTCTATTCCCAGACACCCCCTGCTAGTTCATTTGCAAGTTGCTGCAATCAGCTTGTGTATTATCCCTTCATGAAATTCCTATTTCTTTCATCATGGGGGTGTGGGGAGGAAGCAAAACCTGACTCTTTCACTGAGAATAAATAGGTCATTGAGGGTTACTGTAGGATTTTCCTTCTCCAGCACTTCCAGATGCCTCTGTGTATCTCCACCCTTAGCGCCGGATTGGCCCAATGTTCTCTGGAGTCGATGTAGAATGTCTTTTGTCCTCTCACTTGGTTTCTGATTACTTCTTTCATACAAAATTCTGCTTGAAAATCAGTGACAGGGCATGGAAGTGGCATTCTGTTCTAGAGGGTTCATTCAGGTTAAACACACCCTCTGCTTGCAAAATCTTACAGTAGAGAATTAGGAAAAAAGATAAGTTCCAAGCAAGATGGAGAACAAGTTTGTGCAAGAGGGAAGACAAGGATAAAAAAAATTGCTAATGATATTTATTATAGTATTGAGGTGGAGCACTTCAAGAAATGTCATCACACACATGTAGGTTACACTAACTGATAGGGTTAAACTGTGTACATTAAATGTTGCTGGTGTATAAAATGGTGTAAAAGATTTGAACAGACAGAATTGAGTCCATGAACTGTGTCCCTGCTCTGTTTTCAGGAGCCCAAGGTGTTCAGAAAATGAGACCATCTGAAGTTCTTAAATAACTTGATTTTGCTAAGGGTTCACCTCCATGGTGTTACTTACAGACTTCCAGCAATTCTCAGAATCTAATCATTTTACTGCTGCGGTAACAACGCATATTGTAGAGATTGTTGGATAATAATGACAATAAAAAGTAATTTCAGCATTGTATTCAGTTTATGAATGGCTGTAACATAGTAGCTTAATATTGCTTCTCTGCTGGAAACCATGTAAATGCCTGATTATGTATACCTATTAAAAACCCCCAGAATTATTTATAGCAGAAATAAAAGCAAAGCATCTGTTTGTCACTGGGGAAAACACTCCCTGCATTGTGCTGTAATAGGCCGTGCATGTATTGAGATTTCTGCAGTCCCCAGTCCTTTAATCACCTGAGTTAATAGCCTGCACCATTAGATGTGCGAGCTCGAGGGAGGCTTCCCCTCGGCAGAGCAATGCTGTGCGGTGAGGCGTTTGCCCACTTTTGTAGAACTTGATCCGGTTTTGCCCACTGAGCAGCTGAACATGTGCTGTAGTAAATTTGCACAGTCAATCAGTTAAACTGAAGATGCACTGGTTAATAATGTGGGAATTTTATACGGTTCTTATGTTCAGTCGGATGTCAGTGCCAAAGTTAGTAATGTGTGTGCGTGTTTGTTTTGCCTTTTTTAGGCTTGTTTTGTCTGGCTGTTGTAAGAATTAGCAGATGTTTCATTTGATTCATGATGCTGGATGTCACATCCTGGAACTGGTGTTTTAATTAGGTGGCACCAGATGCTTGTTTGGTAGTGAGTGAGTAGAGGCACGCTCATGCTGGGAATGCCAATGCTGTTGCAATGCCATTGCTGCTTCGCCTCTCGTTTTGTCCTCAAAGTGGTGCCTTCTGCAGTGAACATCCACAGTCTCTCCTCATTCTCAGCCTCTGCTTTACTTCCAGGTTGTGCCTTCAAGTCCCGTGGAAGGAACATTTCTTCAGACCTTGGTTTGCATGCCCCAGTGCATTGCTTCAACCTTGGTTTGCATGCCCCAGTGCATTGCTTCAAACTTACTGACCGGCCAGAGTAATGCTTTTGTGTCTTCCCAGGATCTTCTCTGGCAGAATTCAGGATCAGAAACCTTGATAGCACAGTTCCTCTTGGCATTACAAACCGAATTTGGGGAAAGTCTGTGCTGCCTTTCAGTGGCATGGTTCCAGTTCCAGTTAACAGAGATCCTTTCAACCAGCTCGTTCCTGTGACAGCAGCTATCCAGACATAAGCTTTTGAGAATCACTTTGGGCATACAGGCAGTGGGTGACACAGTCTTGAGCTGGGATTCATTGTGGCCGTCAGACACCCAGATACAAGGAGACAGCAGAAGTAATTCCAGCATACTGTGCAGCTTATAAATGGCTGTAATATAAAGTTTAATATTCTGCTCAGCTGGAAGCCATATAGATACCTGCTTGTTGTTCTGTGTGTAAATGGCACCTGTACATAGCAAAATACTCCTCAGTTCTGTTTTGGGAGGCCGCTGAAAAATGGAGAAGAGCAGGTTTGCAGGTCACTTCCTTCAAAAAGTAAGACAGAGCAGCCCGTACTCTTTCCCCTGACTGCCTCTAGACATTCCTTGAAATGCTGCGACCTCATTAGATACATTTTTCAACTTTGGACTGACCCTGGGAGTGTTTGGGGAGGTGCCTGGCACTCACTCGCACAGCAGCACGGCTGTGCTGCTGCTGGGCAGCCTTCGGGCACAGCCAGCCTGGTGCTGTGCAGTTAGCCTGCTCCTGGCCTGACTGGCACCACTGTCAGGACCAAGCCTTAACCTGGAATTAAAGACATCTGGGTATGTCAGTACCATTCGCAGGTTGCGCCTCTGGAGTCTGAAACAGGAGCGTGCTCCACTCAGGCATTTTGGCTATGGAGCTTTCCAGCCTCATCCCCGGTATATGATGGTTTTGAATGACAAATCTTCCTCTTGTTCGCCTTCAGGATCCCAGCGAATTTGTGTTTTACTTAGTGTCGCTGGTGCAAACATTTAATCGCTTAGAATGAGTATGAAGTGATTCATCTATTTATTTTGAGAGGTTGAATGCCTGACCACAGTATGTTTTCTTACATTTTACAATTTAATAGTAGCCTGGGGTGCTGTATTAATTTTACTTTACTGCTCCAAGAGGCTAAGATATGGCTGTTTGGTTCTCTCCTACTTCAGTTTAGTAATGCTCCGTGAGATTATGATGACTGCTTGGTAGCTGGAGCTTTGCTGTTTCCCTTCTGTTGTATTTCTGACTGATGCTGGGCCTACCCCTCCGTAAAATAGGTACAGAAGCACCTGGCTGCTGGTAGTTTATTAATGTTTGTCAAGAGCTCCTGAAGTGATGTTGTATACAGTCTAACTATTTTCTAAAGAACGCCATCCTTCAAAAATTCCTCTACACTGGGTCTTGAGGGACAGAGTTTGATTGCAAACCATCACATTTAAAACTGTTTGAAAGTAAAAAATGACTGACTGCTCAAAGCTGCCTTATATATTTTCTTCCCACTGGCCCTGTCACCCTGTACCCTCCCAGGGTCAAGACGAATATAATTCCATCCTGTAGCAGTAAAAGCAAATAAAACCAAAGATATTATTATTTGTTATTGGGCTTTTGGTCCTCAACATGGTATGTTTTCAAGGTAAATTAAAGTTTAATGGAACAGACTTAACCTGTTAAAAAATCAGGTTTTGAACTGCACTTTCCCAAGTAGGCTTTCCTGAAGAAGCCTGTACCTATCAAGCTTGCTGTCAGAGTTTTAGTGCTCAGCACTGGACAAGTGGACATGTTACATCTCAATTAAGAATGGAAGATAAATGGATGGCAGTAAATGGAGGTCATGGGTTAGAAGCATTTAATGGAAGAAATGGAAATGAAAATTGGAAAACAATCTAAGGGATCTTGAGAAGATAAGAGTGAAGGAAACTCAATTAGAGGGAGCCATGCTTCCTCTCTTGGATCAGGGATAATTTCCTGGGTTTTGTTTGATAGGGTTTATTGCTTTCACAGTCAGCAAAGTTGCATTATAAATAAATAATTACATTCCGTTTTATGATTTGCTCAAACTGATGCATTTCAAACAGTGAAAATATAATCTCCATTTCAAAATTGTGTATAAATAGACAAATAGACTTTTCGTAAGTGCAGCCTATCAATTATCCCTAGGCAAAGCCCACACTGGTATTTACTGAGTGTTTAAAAACTTAAAGCATAAAATACAAGTATATTTTTAAAAGCTGAAATGTTCACAGATGGAGATTCAAATGCTAACTGTTTATGAAAGCTTACAATGATAGATTTAACCGCATACAGTGATAGATTTGCAAGGCAGTTCATGCAGAGAAAGCATACTATGCATTTATGTCTGGCCATTTACAGAAAATAAAATAAATCACCTTTCCTTTTCCACTCTTTCTTTTGGAATATGTCTGTCTGTGAGTGTACATGTACATGTGTTTTTATACATATCATACCTGTCTGTACGTATATACAACATTTCATCATGATGATTAAGTGTAATAAAGTGGTAGAAGTCACTGCGGTGCATAATGAGCACATAAGTGTTGTGTCCACAGCAAAGCCCTTATTTTCTGTGTCTTATTTCATTAGGGCTCATGCTTGTGGTTTCCCTCAAGGGTTCACATAGCATATATTGGTACTGCAACATTTCATTATTTACTTTATCAGGATGCTCACTTTCCCTGCCTCTTTAGGGAGCTCAGTTCGCCTCATCATAAAACACTTTAAAATTGAGCTGCTGCAGTTTATGTGCATGTACATATACACCAGCTGGGGAGGGCAATACTTATTCCTACAGATTGCATCTGAGCCTTGCCCTGAATAGCAAGGGAACATCTGGGTGAATGCTGAAGTCTCGGCACCGCTTTAGTGCCAGGCTTCCCACCTTCCTTCCCAGTGACCTGAGCAGAGCCATAACATCTCCTGGAAGCGCGAACAGGTGAAGCTGGTAGAAAGTGCTATGACTTTGGAAGACTCTCATGGGATAAGGGCTGACCTTTATGTCTTACATGAAAGGTTATATACTTTGAAGTGCAGCAGCCAGAGCACATTTATTTGCTTCTCTCTCTTCAGAGCCAAAAGGAAGCACCCACAGAGTCACTGGCACTGTTCCCAGTGATCACGATAGAGTTGTCTGAGTCAAGGCTTTTATTGTACTGCTCTCGTTTGCCACAGTCCCTTGTGTATCTCAGCTTTCTTCTCCCTTCTGTTCCCTTGTCCAAAGAAGAATATCCTACCTGTGGAAGATTTTTGATGATAAATACAAGACTAGTGCTTCCCCAAGATTAAAAAACTGGTGCTTTCCACCAGCATACTCTGGCATATTCCCATATACTCTTTGAACCTTGGATTTATTATCACACAGAGTATGGAGAATGAAACAGAAGTGTAATTATGGTCTGCTTGTGCAGGGTCTGCTCTAGATTTGACGTTATAACCCCAGCTCCATTTCCTGTATGAAAGGTAGAAAATTAAACTTCTGACTATCTCAATGATCATGTGCAGTTTTTCCTGTGGAGGTACCGCGAGGTTGCTCAAGGGGATTTGGAAAAAATCCAACATGAAAATGAATCCTAGTTACTTCACTTTTTGCAGTCACAGTAGGTGAGGTGCCTTCTATACAAAGCTTGGCAATTTTTGTGGGTATTTGCTCCATACTAAGAGAGAATCAGCTTAATTGTGAGAAGTCTTTAAAGACTGGTGAGAGTTTTTGGTGAAAGGTGTATGCTGGTGGGGTAGTTGTTGGGAAGTCAGAAAAGGAACTTCATGAGAATTGTGAGAACATCATACCATCTTCCACACAAAATAACACCATTAAAAAAAAACAAACCAAAACAACCCCCCCAAACTTTTAAGGAAGGTGGTTTTTGGTATGAATTAGTGGGTATCAGCTTTTCAGCTGTCAGTTACCAGCCATCCACAGAAGGTTATGGTCCTACTTGTTTAAATCCAGAAAGACAGTGAGAGTGAAAACATGATGCCAGTGTGGTTTCCCTGCAGGGGTTCAGTGTCTGTGCAAAAAGTGTCTCATGGGGACTGCTTTGTGGAGGTGAATTTCCCATTAGTGAAATAGGTCTGGGGTGACAGAACCATTCTTGTTCTTAGAAGTGCTGGTAGAGACATTCTTGTGTATGTTCAACGAGGGAAATGGAACTCCTGTCCTTTCTGAAGCAAACACAAGAAATGTTCCTAATCTTCTCAATGTCGACAGGTGATCTGAGCAAAACTTTGGCCTCCAGGCAACCCTCTTGAATTTTTATCTGCTGCAGTCACTGAAACTTCTGCCCAGGGCAGAAGCAGCAGCTTGAGGTGTTTTTACACCCTCTGGATAAGAAGGATGAAAGGCGGAGAGTCTCTTCCTCAGCCTCTCTAGAGAAGAGAGGATAGAGTACACCTAAAAGCATACTTAAGTAAAAATGAAGTGCTTTGCTTCCAGGCAATTTAAAGCAGTAGTACTGATCCAAAACAAGTCACCTTTTTTTTTTTTTTTTGACATGCTTACTGTGGAGTACCTTGGCCCCTGGTACCCAAAACCAATGTGATACAGAGGAAAAACTTTCCTTTTATGGATCTGAGAAAAGTCCTGCAAATGGGTCTAGATAAAACTTCAAGTATCAGTGCATCCAGTCTGCATTTCACAGTGAAACGCAAAGTGTCTTCTTGGCAAAACACAAATGTTCTGCTACAATATTGATGAAGTATATACTGCCCTTACCACTGGAAATTTCACTCAAAGAAAGGGACAATTGATTGTTCTTACAAAGCCACAAAGTTGGCTGTCTGAGAGCATCTTCCAATCTCAGACCAGGCTGTTCCCTGTCTGCCACCCCTGCAGCGCCTTCCACCTGGTGCTCTGCCTGGGCAGGAGCAATGGGTGTTGCTCCAGGCTCACTGGTGGTCACATCCAGCCCCGTGCTGCTTCCATTCCACATCTCCAGAACAGGCTCTTCAGTTTCTTGCATGCCCTCATACGTGAAGCAAGAAGATACCAGGAGCTTCTTTTTTTCATTAGATGTGTTTTCTCCCTACTGTGGGGATGGCAATGAAGCTTTTGGGACAACATAAAATGACCATGGGAGTGGAGCTGGGCGTGTTGGGAGCACTGCAGCAGCCCACCATCACCCAGTGAAGCTCCTCTTTACCAAGCTCCTTAGAGAAAACAGCTGGACAGTGTTTACAGATCTGTAGTGCTTAAAACCAGAAAAAAACCAGATAATTTGATCTCATCCCTTTTATATCTCTATTATATATCACTTTTATACATCTTTACTAAATGATCCTTCTATAACTAAAGCATAGCACACATTTGCCATGAAATGTTTCTCCCTCAACAGTTTGTAGATCTCATTTGCAGATGTCTGAGATTATTCCAGGAATTAATCATCCGCTTAAAAAAAATAATAAAGGCTATCAAGCTGATTGCTAATTTTATTTTTCCTGGCTTCAGTTTCCAATCATTAGATGTTACTCCACCTTATTTTGTTAGATTAAAGAGCCCTTTGCTTCCCAGTAATATTTCCCCATGAACCTTACATGGATTTTTCTAATCAAGTTGCCTCTTCATCTTCTTTCTAATAAGCTTAGCAGATTGAAATCTTAAACTCCCTTACCGTAAATCATTGTCTCTGCTCCTCAGACTGTTTTTGGGGCCTTTTTTTGTTCATCTTCTCCAGTTTTTTGACTTGCTTTGTAAAACAGACTCCAGAGTCATGCATGGTATTTCTGAGAAGAGGAAAAATGCACAGGTTAAATGATGCCGTTGTACTGGCTTCGTGCATCGCACTCCTCTTTCCTGCAATGCTCATGTTCAGGAGCAGCGTGACTCTTAACCCATTTCAAAGGTGCTCTTTCTCTCTTTTTTGACTGCTCCTCTGGGTTAATGTTTGGATAGAGAGATAAAGGCAGATTCCAGGGTGATGTTAGTACTTTTTTCATAGCGTTGCTCATTTGTTGTGGGCCAAAAGAAACAAGCAAGAAGGACAGATTGGGGGAGTGAGTGGGAAGGTGACTCTTTTTTTCCAGTAAAATATACATACTCTGTTTTCAGTATAATGTATATGACTGAAAAGGGAAAGACATTTCCTAGCTGGAATATTCCCAGTACTTCCTTGTCTGCTCTGGCCAACCATCCTGGGCCAGCAGTGCTGGGTATGCAGGATCATTTGCTCTCCAGGGCTGCCTCTCCCAGACACCAGGCTCCCCTGCAGAGCTGCCTCTGCTTGCCTCCACCTACCTCACCACTGGTACAAAACACCTGAAGCAGATTGGCACAGATTTTGCAGAAGGGCTCCCAAAGCAATGTCTTGTACTGTAGGGAGTACAAAAGATGCAGATCTTTGTGTAAAGGAAGAGGACCCTTGCCAGGACTTTTATCAGAATCCTTTTGAGCATCCTTTGCCTTTTTTCTCCATCTTTTCTTTCTGCTTCAGCTCTGCTGCACTTATGATCTTATTTCTAAAATAACCAGGAGCAAACCCTTCTTTTTAAAATAGCTTCCCAGTCCTCCAGGCAGAGGACACATGGGTTGGACTTTGATCTCTTTATTAATCTACTAAAGAGGATGTGTGAAAAATCTGGGTTACTCTGGGCATTAGCCAGACCCTTTGAGAAAAAAATGCCTCAATTCAAACAGATTATTATTGAGAGTTAACAGCTTCATCCTTGGTGCTAGCAGTGTGAGGATTTCTGATGGTACCATCCCCACATTTGGTTCGGCTGCGGAGGTGGGCACAAGGCACGCAAGGGTTTTGAAATCCCAGCGGTGCTGAGAAAATAAGGCAGAACTTATCATTTGCTGTAAAGAAAAACAGATCCAGAGGGGAAAAATGCATACAGAGAGGCTATAATAATGAAAAGAGTTCCCAGTTTGTAACTCATGTGTGGTTAGAAATGCAGTACCCAGGAGTGCTTTAAAAAAAAAGGGAAAAAAAAAGCATAGTCAGTAGAGGGAAATTATACCATCAACTGTTGTTCTTCTGAGTTACATTGAGAGTGTATTCCCACAGTAGATCTTCCTGCAAGATTTCGTGAAAATCTGAGTTTTGCATGACACCTGCCACAGTCACAAAATTGCACTTTTCACTGGTTTTTCTTGCCCCTTTGGCTGAAAAGTTGAGCCTATGCATATCCAGGGAATAGCACAAAGTTCATTCAGTACATAGGCATCGTATTTTGCTGTGCCTCTGAGACCAAAGAGAAAGGTGGATCGACTACCACTAAAGAGATGCCAGTGGCAGCCCATATTCCTGGAAGTTGAACAATATGGCTCAAGCCACGCGAGGTGATCACACATCCGTTTGGTCAGAGCAGTATCACGGTTTGCCCCCTTGTTCTCAAACACTTGTAGCAAGTAGGGAATGAAAAGTGACAGCAGTTTAGTCATCAGTGGGGCTTCATGACTCCTCTCAGCCTGGTTTTACTGCTGAGTTTTATTGCATTGTCTGGCAGTGATGGAGTGTGTTAAGCTTTGACAGAGATTATTCGTAAGTGAGAGGTTTCTTTCCTGTATTTGTGCTTTTGAAGGCAATTTGTTCCTCCCAGAGTTGTCCATTCTGTAATTTTTGTTTATACGTATAAGATTTTTTCCCCCCAAGCAAAAGATATTAAAACAAGATGAATATGGGTATTTCTTTAAGTAAGTAGAGGGATTTGATGGAAGATACAAAAGTGGTAATAAAGCCTGGTCAGGTAAAAATGTTGGCACATCTTACTTCATTTAATTCATAAGTGGAAGAAGATAGAGAATTTATTTGACTAAGCCTCTGGTTCAGTGTCGTGATGATATGTTTGGAAAATTGCTCTGAAATTGATGTGTAAGTGACCTTGAAGATGTCATATTTAAGTGATAGCTCATTTTAATGTGAAGTTGTAAGCCTTCCCCCCTGGCCTCAAATAAAGCAAGCAAAGGAAACCCGCACTGAATTTAAGTCATTTCAAGGTAAAGAGGGAAGAATCTCTCCTCAAAACTCAAAATATAAATAGCCTGGAAGGTCAAGCACCTAATCGGAGATGTGCCTCTATTTTGGTGCCATTAAGATGCTGCTTCACTGGGAAGTTTGCCCTCGTGGCAGCAGTCCCTCAACCCTCAAGGTGTCAGCCTTGGGACACCTGGGGAGATGTGATCTGACTCCAGAGAAAAGTCAGGCCTTATGGTGGGTGGCACTGCCAATTCAGTATGCAACATTCACCCTTGGAATCACATCATTCCTATATGTATTTATGTGTGTATATATATATATATATATGAATGAATTCATAAATATTAATGTATTCATATATGATTATAAAAATTAAAATACATTTTTAAATAATTTTTTTTTTGAGAGGGCTGTGGCCAGATCTGAATTTTACTATTTCCTTTAGTTTGTTGAACAGATTCTGGCTGGTTGTGATGGTCATGATATTGTGTGTAATATCAGGGTAAAAGGTTTATTTGCAGACTAATTTGGTAGCATTGCTGAGGATTGGCTTTCTAATTATCTTTTACTGCTCTGGGAACGCAGACATGATATTCACCGCAGAAACTGCCCTTTGAGGTAACAGTAAATTTGTACATCCAAAACATAAGTAAAAAAGAGAAAAATAGAAGTTAAGCCCTAGAGAGGAATGTAACCTGTCTTTCACTGTCTGACAAGAGTGGTTTGTTATATATGTTTTGTATTTGAACCAGAAATAAGAATATTAGGAAGTTGTAGGTATGTATAGCCTCACAAAGTTAATATTGCTTTTGGACTCGTTCCTGGGCATGATCTAATCTCCATTTAAGTCAGTGGAGGTTTTTCTTCTTGCTTCAATAGGAACTGAGTTTGTGTTTTAATATGCAGTAAAGCCTACAAAATTTGTGCAATAAAATAAAAACAGGAGGGCACACTTTGCGCAGTGGGGGGCCTTAAATGAAGGCACTGAAATAGTGTTTAATCACCAGAGTAAGGAGGCAGATTTTCAAAGGTGCCGGCTGTGAGCAGTGGGGGGGATGAGAGATAGGTCTCCTTCATGCTCCGGTTGAGTTTGTGGCTGATGTGATGCTGCTGCCCGTATTCAGAACTGGCCCTGGTTATTTATGGCTTGAGAAGACTTTAAAAAGGGGTGAATATAATCTATGGTTTATTCTGATTCCCACTGGCTTTGGTGGCCCCAGGGTGCTGAATCAGTCTGGCATTGGTGCTGAGGTTCACATCTTCATCACGCTGAAACTGTTTAATCCTTTGGGTTATATTTACAGTTTACCCTTTAATGGAAATAATAAATAAAATATCTCCCAAAAGATATATGCACTCTTTTATGCACACAAAACTGTTCTATGTGAAGGACCTAAATAAAAAAAAAAAAAGGGTTAGGTATAATGTTAGTTTTCTTGAAATCATAAATATTATTCCTTAATTGGGTGTGAAATTCCTGTCTACAAATCGTGACATTTTGGTTGATTTTACATTCAGTGGTTTGATGAATAATGGGCTTGCAATATTTTTTAAACTTTTCCTTCCTACAATAGCTCTCCGCTAAGTGTCCTTCAAAAATCACATCTCTGCTCAATGCAAGGAATCTGAATTAGCTCTGACATTTGCATTTACACTCACAAATCTTTCCATGGCTCCTCTGTGTGCCAGTGGGGGGGGGCAGGATCCAGCCTGATCTTCGGGGTAGGAGCGCGGGTGGGCAGATGTAAAGCCTTCATCTTCGTGCAGCCAGATGAGGTATGCAAATTCTTTCTTCCCCCTCTGTATTTTAGACAGAAAAAAATTTAACAACTCATTATTCAACTGTTTTCTTCTCAAGCTACTTTTATTTATTACTTTTTTCCCAGCAAGGCAATGTAAACGAGGACCTTTGGCTGACGGCTCGGTGACAACTAAGGTGTTGTGTTTACTGCCAGGAGACTCACAGAGTCTTTGATAAAGGATCATGAATAATTAGTAGCATTTTGGAATCAGTGATTTTTCTGTTTCTTCCTTTGAGGGATGTAACAGCCCTGAGTGCTTCACTGGTTGTCGGCATTTCTGACGGCCTCATTTCTGTCATTTTAATTTGGGGACAAACCAGCTTCTGCCTTGTAGCTGGTTTGCACTCAGCCCCTTTGTTTGGAAGCTGGAGGAGGGAGAGGCAGATGGAGGCTCTGGAAATGTGCTTTTCTAGCATTTCATGGCAGAAGCTGACGTGGCCCGTGGACATACTGAGCGTGTTTGCTGGTGTCCTGGGGTCTGGAGTCAGGAAGCTGCATGCATTACCCTTAGTCCTTCAGTCACCCTGAAGGTTTTTATATATTTTTATAGTGACTTTAACCACTAAACCTTGCATTTGCACTAGGAGGGAACTGGCTTTGGGTGGGAATGGGCCTGTTGCACTCTGGCAGCTGGGAGTATCTGAGAGTGTGTTACTGTAGTGTCACTTCCATCCTGTGCTGCAGCTTGTAATGAGGGCATGTTCTGCCTCTGCTGCCTCCCACTCCTCCTGCCCACTTCTATGGCCCCTCCTGGGCCAGGCTCTGGAAATAAGTGGGCCATTCACCTTATCTAACCTTTTCTAATTTCCCAGTCTCAATGTGCAGAGATTTGCACATTTGTGCAATTAGCTCATACTCTTGGAAAGGATTGAGGAGAATAAGCAACATCTTTTGTCACTGAGGCTCTTCTCAATTGATAACTGAGCTGATGAAATGTGTCCCCTGCAAAACCATTGCAGTGTTTTGCAAAGGAGAGAACTAGGTATTTTTCTGTAGTATTTCTGTATGATAGTTTTTGGAAGAGTAGCAGATACTTCCTAGTCAGTCTTCTTTCCCCATATCTCATTCATTGTTTGCTGAGGGTATGGCTACTTCCACTGGCAACTTTTATAACATGGGCTACTGAGTCAGCAAAATCACATGCTACATTAGTTTCTGCAGCTAAGCCAATAATTTGGGTAGAAGAATAGGTTGTATTGTCTTGTCCCAGTACCAAGGTGCCAAATGATGGGAGATTCTGGCCTGTCCCTGACAAATTGCTCCTGCCAGATATCCTCCTTGTTGAGTATTTGCGCTCTCCTTTTTCTGCCATTGACTTCCAGCCATCAGACCTCAGTTTGCTTTTCTCAGCTAGATTAAAGAGCTTTGTTACTGTCTTCTGACTTTTCCATGCACAGCTTCTTACAGACCACCAAGTTGTCTTTTAATCTTGCCTTGAAAAACCTAACAGAATTGAACTCCTTTCAGCGTTTGTGCTATTGAGGGTATTCATGAAGGATGATCTGACTTTTAGGAGGAACGTATGTGTGTAGCAGATATCCATGGCGATGGGCACCTATGTAAACAGCCAGGCTGACAGCTCCAGTAAACATTCTCTTAAAGAGCTCTGGCAGGTCCATCCATCACACTACTTCTATACACAGTACTGTCAAATATGTAAAGTAAACAAACAGAGGGCAAAAAAGAGGCGACGAAAGAAATAATGCTTTTCTCTAATCCCTTTTTGTTTTAAGAGCCTCTCAGGTTTCTCATCATGATAGTACATACATGACTTTCAGATATTTTTTGAGTGGACCACATCATTTGAAGTGGTTTGGTGACACATGTACAGCAAAGCAGTGGGAGAGGACAGAGGGAAATCCAGTTTGCCGATTCTTCATCCACTTCTAATAGCCACTAGTTTCTTAGTCCTTTTTTTTTTTTTTCTCTGTCATCCTTCATAATGCAGTTTCTCATTGTGTCCAATTGCAGGAGCCATACAGAAACATTATCCCATTATTTTCTCAGGGAAGGAGGGAAAACAAGCCTTAAAGAGAAACAAGCACACAACCTTCGCATTGCTGGCACATTGCCGAGCCCAAGGGCTGCACTTAATTTACATATAAATGTGCTGAGGATTTTAATCAGCAACTAATGCACTCTGTTGTTATTTTTCACTTACAGTGTTCGTAATGCGCGTGGTATTTGGCAGATTGCATGGGGCATATATACTTGGAGAAGTGCAGTGGCAAGCATATCGGTGGCACTGCTTTTTGGATTGTTGGCTGGCTTTTTTTCTGAGGCTTCCCTGGGCCTCAGGTAGTGCTGGCTCCAGGCCTTCAGGGACACTGCAAAATCCAGCCAAGGGCGTCATAAAGAGCTGGCTCACAGACTGTGTGGTTGGATTTCATCTGTCTCTTGTAAAAACACAGTAGTGCCACCATGGCATAGCATCCCAGTGGATGAGAACATCTGTTTTATCTGTCTTGTTCAGAAATGTGTCTGCAAAATCTTGGAACTTCTTGATTTTTAGTCCCTTTGAAATTTTCATGATTTCTGCTGGTGTTTCTTCTTACTTCTTGATTTGTTTAGTTGAGGCGTCATTACTTTGTTCAAATTTCTCTTCTAATTAGCAAGCAGCTGGAAGAAGTGCACCAGAAAAATCTGTCCAAGAAAAGCCTTTAGAGCTGCTCCCAAAGGCTTCTCCGCCCTTCTGCTCTCCCGGTCCTGAAAACCAAATTCTGTCTTTCTGTAGTATCTGTCAGTATCTATGAGCTTTGAAGTAAATGATGTGTTTTCTGAATTTATTGTGATTTTATTCAAGGATCTCCCTCTCCTTTCTCTCTCTCAGCTGAGTGAGAGCCTATCTGTGGACTGCCCTAGGGCATGTTTTGCAGCTCCCGATGCCAGCTCTGTCAGCCGCTTTGCATTCATGCCGTAGTGATGAAGGAGCAGTGTTGATGACCAAGTGTCATCATTAGTCTCAAGGGTTAACACCTCATATGAAGATGGCATTTGACATCCCTCTGGAAGGATGTCATCCATACCTGTGTGGAAAGATTCATTAAATATTTGGGCAGGTCTTGTGGGTACTACCTTTATACCCATATGTGGGTGTACAGCAAGGAGGCATTTTGTGCAGAGTGTTCAAGAGCGTGGTGGAAGGTGTTCCCAGGGTGATGGAAGGATTTCCATGTGGAAAACCTGAAAGCGAGCAAAAGCCTTATTATTTATCAAGCTGCTGTGTGGTGTGGACAGGTGAAATGACAAGACTTATTGAGGAAAAGGAATTAATTGTACCTGGGACCTTTTCATAAATCAAAAGTAAAAGTAAGAACCAGTGTAGCAGACCTGTTGGCAGTAGCTAATGCTTGTTCAATGATCCTTTCCTTCTGAAATACAGAAAAGAAAAGTAACTGTTGCCAGAAGTTATAAAATGAAGGAATGACTCAGAAGACAGATTTATTATCACCTCAGTATCGGTGGAATTCAGCTTCATAAACATAGGTTAATCTGCTAAAACCTGTGCTTTCACTGGGGGAGAACCCTACTTATTTCGGATTTTGTTTAAAGATCCAAAATAATTCTTCTTGTCTTCTGAATAAATCATCATCTCTAGGATCACTAATATTAATCTTCTTTTTCCTCATTCTTTCCTATGTGGATTTATTTTATTTATTTATTTCTATGGGTTGTTATGGGCTCTTCTCATCCCTGCTGAGTAATTTCTCTTCTGGACTTGTAGGCTTTTTTCATCACAGTTCACCGTATATTTCACCCATGTTTCTTCAGAAACTCATTACATAGCACTGGCTGCTGCCAACAAGAATATTTAGAATACACTCTGCCTTTGTCCTCCAGTGCTGCCCTGCTCACCTGCGAGGTGGGTGAATAATACATCTGAGCAAGAAGGACATGGATCTGAGGTTACTACGAAAAGACCTAAGCCCGTACGTGACCGGAATCAGTGCTGCTCCTTTCCCCTTCCTCTCTTACGTGGCTGATCAAATGTTAGGACTATACTTGTCAGTTCAAACTAGCATTAAAAGATATTTTAAAAATTCCAAACCCC
>VZRQ01003261.1:373990-398861 GCA_013397975.1 Machaerirhynchus nigripectus | reverse complement strand
AAAAAAAATAAATAAAGCCTATCCTATAAGGCAAGAGCAAATACATGTGGCATCTCTGTGACTGTCTGGTTGGGTTCTGTGCTACCTTGAAAACTTCTCTAAGACTTCAAGCTGTCATGGAAACAGTGCAGTCAGATCCTCAAACCCCCAAAAGCCAAAAAGACACATAGCTCTTTTATTAGTGCTGACCTTAGAGCACCTCTGTCCTCAATGATTAACTGATAATTTTGTTCTAAATAGCATCAAACACATCTGAGACTAAATTCAGGATTCTTGTGTTCCTGTTTTGCCCTGCAATTTCTCCATCATTTTCCATCTACTAATGACATGATTTGATGTTTTGCAAACTGTCCTTTGAGTATTTCTTAAGCTTGAGGTCCACTGCATTAGTGTGCCTCTCAAGATTTAACAATGCTGTATTAGGAGAGGAAAGTGTTCTTGATATATGAGTCATAGAGTGGTGAGGAGGTGCATTTGCTCATTTTGATACTGGTGTGATTTTGTGTGTGGTACCTGGTGTATTTGATCTGCTGTGCACTCATGGTCAGTGCTTAAGCCAGTGAAGGTTTGGACTATGCCAATACAAGCAAGTCTTAGAGTGGGAGAAGGAGTTTCTGCTTTGTCCTAGAATCGTAGAATGGTTTGGTTTAGAAGGGACCTGAAAGGTTGTCTGGTTCTGACCAGATACAAACCAGGTGTTCATGTCAGGAAGAAGATGGATTTCTAGAGCACTTTAGGCAGAAATGAGGTGGGTGGAAGTCCTTCATGGCAGGACTGTTCAGGCATGGGGTAGGTACTTTGATCCCTCCCTGTGGCTCTGTTAAACACAAACACACTTTCTCCTGTGTTTCTTAGGACCAGGTAGGAAACCAACTGATGTTTTCTTACACCAGTAGGTAAAGTGGCCAAGCCCTTCCTTCCTTTGTGATAAAAGAGGATATACTCGTTATATATGGGCTAGTGTGTGGGCTTTTGATTGCTTGTTACCTGAGATTTTGGCATAGTGCCATGAGCAAGCTCAATTTTAAATTTACCGTCTATTTTCTGGACTTGGATGGATTCATTTTAAACTGCCTCCTAGGTTTTCTCCTTTAGCAAGGGCACAGGCAGGGACTTGAAAAGAAAAGCCACTTTTTTTGTGCAATTCATTGTCAATGGTTGTATCCCTCCCTACCAAGGTTTATACAAGTTTGCATCACAAAGCAGAAAATGGTGGTGTTTCTTCTGTTACTCTGTCAGCTCCAGTTCTAGCAAAGAAGTGTCTGTGGCATTAGGACGTTTATGAAGAGTCATCTTTTTACGTTCCCTCCCTCTCAGTTTCTTGGGACAAAGGATTGAGATGTTGAGCTGGGTTCACAAAATAATTCCTGAACTCAGGCTTCTGTTTTCATTTGTTGCACAACTTCAGTTTTTCTATGGGTGGAGCATTTGTCATATGCTGTTCACATTTCTGTAGTACAGCCAAATGAAAATAGATGTGATGTTTTATTGATCCTATTCCTGACATCCTCTGCTTGCTGTTTTTCTGCAGGAGTTATCTACACAGCTGATATTCTTGACCGGGAGACGACCGAATCCTACTGGTTGACGGTGTATGCGACCGATCATGGTGTCGTCCCACTCTACACTACCATCGAGGTCTACATTGAAGTGGAGGATGTGAATGACAATGCCCCTCTCACCTCTGAGCCTATCTATTACCCAGTCATCATGGAAAACTCCCCAAAGGATGTATCTGTCATTCAGATCCAAGCCCAGGACCCTGACTCCAGCACTAATGAAAAACTGACTTACCGGATTACAAGTGGAAATCCCCAGAACTTCTTTGTAATCAATCCCAAAACAGGTAACAAAACCCTGTCGCCTCAGGGCAGTGGGAAAATGCAGTTTACATATTTATCAGCTTTCTCCCCTTCAGGATGCACTGGTGTTGCCTTTGCTTTCCAAACCTCTGTTTTCTGGTTGCCTATGTGACTAAAGCATCTTGTATGTGACTGAAGCATTCTGCTTTGCATCGGTGTGCAAACGCACTGGCAGATGATGCGCTGCAGATGTGCTGCTGCAGCAATCACTCTGCCCTGGGTCACTGAATCGCTGCTGGCTGTTGCCTCTTCCCCGTGTCTCCAGGGATGAGACTGCTGCACTGAGTCTGCAGAGCAAAGCTGGGAAGCAGATTCAAGCTGTTGCAGGTTACAGAGCAGTGTTTCATTCTTTATAAGCTGGTGCAGCACCACTGAAGTGAGTGACATGCTGGCTGTCCAGCACATGTAGTGAGGCTCCACATTGAAGTAGGTGGATTTAATTCTAAATCTTGTTTTATACAAAAAGACAGTTTAGATGACCTAAAAGTCCCTCTGGCCTTTAAAAAAAATCCATGTGATTGCACTGATTTTTAACAGCCGGGGATGTAGCCTGTGGGTGCAGTGTGGCAGAGATGGTGATTGTTTTAAGTTAAAACACTGTTGGCTGTCAGTGGAGCATGGCATCCATGCAGAGCAGCTCTGCACATGTCTGCACCCTAGGAGCCTTTGCTGAATGAGGTTGATAAACAAATTGCCCCAGGAGATGTAGCCTGAGGTCGTGGATGCTCTGCTGGGTGCCTACCTGTGCTTGGCAGCAGGTATTCCCCACTCCAGCATGTACCCAGCTTTGCTCACTCATTGGGCTTGTGGGGACCCTCCAGCATGATCTGGAGCTAGAGTCAAGGGGATCTCACAGAGCAATATGCTGATGTTTATGAAGGTAGTTCAGAGAATTCACACAGGGCTCCTTCTGGTTGTCATGCTCCTAGTTTTGTTCTGGAATTTCGATTTTTTTTCCCAAAAGTTTATTTATATCTGCTGCAAATTTTTAAACTGCTAGAAAACTAGACGGACTAGACGTGACAGGGAACATTTTAAATTTTGTGTATGGAAATGATGTTCACTAAATAGGTTTTCAACATTTGGCTGGGCAATCTTATTGCAATGTGTGGCATAAGAAGGGGTCAGGATCTTCTCAGGCGCAAGCCCAGGTGAAGAATTATGGAGAATGTATAATCACTGTGTTCAATCTGCTGAGCCCTAAGGCACATATCTCACTTATTTTTAACACTTGGAATGGCCGAAGATGCTCTTCCATCTGCATCCCTTCTCCCCCTCCCCACCCATAAATCCCATCTGGGCAAAGTAGCAGAGTTAGGACTCACAGTGTTTAATGCTTGTGCTTCCCTTCCGTCAGCTCCTCCCGCAGAGCAATCTGCTCAGCACAGCCCTGCTTATCTGCCAGGGTGAGCCCGTGACAAGGTCTGGAGCCGGGCACGTGGCAGCCCTGCAGCACCCTAGCCTGGTGGCACACCCTTTGGGTTGCCTCTTTGTCCCTCTGGAGACCAGGCAGGGATACTTCTCCTGAAACGTGAGATTTTATTCTCACATTTAACACTGAAAATGGTTAATCTCCATTTGCACTGTGGAAATTAAGAGAGAACTTAAAGGCTTAAGGATGAGTAACTTTGCTGCTTGGGCAACTCCCAAAGGGCCCCCTCACACTTGGTGAGCATCCTTGCTGGTGACTGGCTGGGATTTGTCATAGAGAGGATAAATCATCCCCTTCTGTCCTATTCAGTGCCAATTGCAGAGCAGTGAGAACTGGGCAAGGTGGCCTCTTTGAGTTTGTTTTGAAAACGATGAGGCTGACAGAGAGTGTGTGTGCAGAGATCCTCCCTTTTCCCAAAGGGGAGCGCCAGGCCTTGACATCAGAAGGCTTTCTCCTGATGGGGTGCTGATGTCCGAGAAATAAAAGCATAATGGATTTTCCTAGAGAGTGCCCCTGGGGGTCTCTGACAAGGCTCCTTTCAGCCATCTCCCTGCAGTGCAGTGGTTTCTCTAAGGCAGTAATTTACACTCCAGTTGTTTTGTACAGGAGACTTGTGCACACACAGAAGAGGTTCGTAGCATGCCAGCCCCGTATGCTTCCTGGGATTCAGCGCAGCAGTAACTCACGTAGAGCGTTGCACAGCAGCCCTAAATGCGATAGCATGCTGTATAATCAAGATGAAAAGGTTTAATGTGAACCCAAATATGCTGCGATTGCTGAATACGTGGGCTGAATGAGCATGCTCCTGCTGTCGGGGGAGAACAGTCATTTGAGAAAGGGGATCTTTTATTTTCTGTGTCACTTTGGAAGTTTAAACACTGCCAGCAAACTGACATCTCACTCCTGTGAGTAATCCATTGCTGGGAGGCGACACGGAGGCATCATCCTGCATTCTTTACATCTTTTAGTGGGAAGCAGCAGAAGAGATGGGGAGTTTGCTGGACCATAAGGATGTTCTCAGTTGTCTTTGGAGGTCAGCAGTGACCGTGCTTGCCTTCCTCTGGAGCTCTCTTTCAGCTGCCTTGTTGCTCATGCAGGTCAGTCAGGTTTATGGAGGCACAAGGACCACTATGAGTCTGATCGAGCGGGGACACGGGGACTCCAGGTTTTGTTCCTGGTTCTAACTCAGGATCATAATTGCAGCCAGTTCTCATACTCTTGATTGATTATCTGGATAGCAGAAGCAGCATTACTCCTTGTGTGCCATGTCTGTAGTTAGAAGAAACCTCTTAATAGAGAAGTTGTCACTTCCTACATTTTTATAGACTGGCACAGCTCGCAGTGGCTATTTTAGGCAGTCAGACTGGAAAAGTATTGTGTGCGTTTGGATCTGTTTGAAGGCAGTCTTCAGACTTTTCAGGATTATTACCTGCAGTTTGCTCTGTGCATTTTAGAGAGATGAAGAGTTGCTCCTGCAAGAATGAAGAGCTGCTAAAAAGCCACTGATAGCAAGATTTGGGCACTGAAGTCACCCTGGGCAGCTCATGCTCTCACTGGGGGCTGACTCTGCTGCGGGAGCACAAGTACACGGTGACAAGGGTCCTCCTCTTCAGGCTTGGGGTTTATATGGGTGCTCCAGGGAAGAGGACAGGAACATGAGCAGCCCGCCCATGTGTGTCAGGATTGGAAAGGCAGTGTGGGCAACCTCCCATGAAGGCCTTTTTTTTTCTCACCTTGATATTTTTATTAAAATACAGCCAAGCATCAGTTTGCGCCTCGGTATGCACTTTTATCTTATGAGCTGATATTCATAGGTACAAGTACTAAATGAATAATGTAGCACATGAGCATGTGTGAAACCATAAATCATTCACTCTGGAGAACAAGGCAGCCTTGTTCTGCAAACTGGTGGACACTGCAGCCTAAGTGTAGCAGGTCCAACAAAGCAAGCTGGGATTTTCTTTCATAGTGGGCAAGAGGAATATATTGCAAAGCACAGTTTTGTGAGGGGGGTAGGAAACTTGTTTTTCAAAAAGTTGAGGTAACTCTAGGGGTTACGTGACTACAGGGAAAGGCATTCCCCTGGGCATTTGTTTCCCAGCTGTGTATACATGCAGCAGCAATGGAGGCATTCCTGGAGCTCTGCATCTTCAGCAGCTGTGAGCCAGCCTAAACCCTGGTGTGGCTGCTGGGAGAGCCAGGGCTTTTCCTCACAACTTGACTTTTGTGCTTGGGAGGGCTTAGGGTTGCTTTGCAAGAGCACAGGGTCACAGGGCTGTGCTCCTCTGTGGGTGGTGTGAGATGGGGAGGACGGCAGAGCTGCTGCTAGAGCAGCTGGGCTGACCAGCTCCCGGGAGTGCCACATTCAGCCCGAGCTGAGTCAGTTACTTCAGGGTGAGAGGCATGTGGAAGAAGGTAAATAAAACAGAAGATGGAGTTAATAAAAAAAATTGATTGATCAGAGCTGTAAATTCTTATTTTTATTTCATGTATATGGGTGTTAATTTCACAGCACAGGGGTAATATACTGCATTGATTTATGATGTTTCTACGCTCTGGAAAAAACGAAGTTTAATTCAAACCATTGCATTATTTTGTTTAGTGTTAACATATTTTGAACAAACCCAGTAAGCTTCCCTTCAGTCTTACGTAGATTACTTAAGAGATTCTTTAACTAACATGCCAGCAGACCAAATTTCACTCTTGTGCACATTATTGTTAACTAATTTACTCTGAAATTATGCTCGTGTGTCTGGAAAATCTGCTTACACCTTGCTTAGCCTTTTGCTGGCACCATTTAAACAGGGGCAGAGCCCTGGCACTCCTGAAATAGTATTTGATGCAGTGGTTAGGGCAGGATGCACTAGTAGGTTTAGAAATAGTTCATGTAGGTCAGTACATCTTTGCAGAACAGCAATACTGTGCCTCTGGAAGCTGTCTCTGAACTGTCACATCTGCACCTAGATTTGTAAAGACTCTGGATATTTTCATGCTGAAGTAGTATTAATATTTATATAAGCTAATACAGGGTTAGTGAGTGTCAGAATTTAATCGGTATGAATGCTGCCCTTCTCAGTAGGCTGGGCTTTGCTGTCTTTTGCACTCACAAAGCCAGCTGGTGTAGAATCCTGCTGGGTCTGAAAGCCACATTTGCTCTGCCATACCAAAATAGTGCTTCACCCTCCTGTCACACATCCTGACTTTTTCTTTGGTCACTTTTCTTTGGTTTGTCCTGAGGAATCCCCACACTTCTTTGCTCTCACAGACCAAGACAAATCCAGTGGTCTGCTGCTGCTCCACATCCTGATGGCTGCCAGCAGTACAGCTGCTGGGTACCCAGTGCCTCTTTTCAGCCCTGAAGTCATAGAATCACAGAATGGTTTGGGTTGGAAGGGACATTAAAGACCACCTAGTTCCAAAGCCCCTGCCATGGGCAGGCACATCCACTAGACCAGTTGCTCAGAAGTGTTCAGCCTGGCCATGAACATTTCCAGGGATGGAGCAGGGATTATTATCCTTCTATCACACTTAAATATTATAGCTGCTGTTAGAGTAGACTTTGAGGAAGGGATTGCTCTGGGCAGCTCTGGAGGGTTTCCCAGTGGTCCTGGAAGGTTTCTAGGTTTCTCAGCCTGTTCTTGTGGTCAAGGGACACTCACCTGTCCTGGATGCTCCATCCATGCTGCTAAACTTTTAATAAACTTCCTCTGAAATAAGATCTTCCATATCTTGTAAATTACGGCCATTAGCTTTTTGGGGGTTTTTAGTCTAACCTGCAGTCTTTGTCGAGGATGTGTTTTAGGTGCTATAGTGATCAAATTAGAAAATGTATTTTGAGTTTTGATGGCATTGCAGGTCACCTCCCTCCCACTGGGTGCTCCTTCTGAGGGGTGTCTCCCTTGTGTGCATTGGCCATGGAGCCCCTTTTGGCAGCTCATGTGTATGATGAAAATCATCTGTGCAGATCATAGCATCTCAGTGATATCCAGCCTATAAGTGTCCTTGCCCTGTCCAAGAGCAGAGAGGACCATGCAGAAGGAAAAGACATTCATTGTGGGGCTCTCCACTCAATGGTGAATTTGAGGAATTGGTCTCCTTTTCCTGCTGTGCTCTTTGACACTGTACAAATGCTGAGTTCACCAGCAGTTGCAGAGTCCAACCCGATATATCCGTCACAGATATGTGACCATAACTAATGCAGATTTTTACAATGTGATTCCCCTACCACATTAGCTGGCTTCCATTCTCTATAATTTATGTTGTATCAACACATGCTAAAGGATCTACTTTCTTTGCTGTCACTTCTCTATTATTTAAAAGCATGGCTCTTAATGACTTCTTTGTAATACACTCACTGTTAAAAATTGAGCTTTGGAGCATTTTAAAAGCTTTAATTTCTTCTTTGGCTTATTGGCATGGCTTATTCTTTACTAGACACCATATTTCCAGTGGTTGGAGCCCAGGGTTAACAGCTGGAAAATCAAAAGGACCACGGATGTTGGAGTTACGTGCTTAATCACAGTGGGACTGGTGAGCATGCTAGGCATATTAGACAAAGTTCCTGCCTTAAGGAGTTTGTCATAATAACAATAAGAATAGTAATAGTTAGGAAAAAAAGAGGAGGAGAAAAATAGGGAGGATGTAAATCAAGTCCATCTGCTTGCCAGGGCACGTTTATTCCCCAGAGTAAATTTTCAATTAGACTCTGAGCTGCAGCACAGCAGGGACACGAACTCTTCTTTTGACTTTGAGTGAGTCACCTCACCTCATGGTTTTTATTTTATTTTTTTTTTCTTTTGGTCTTGTGCTAGTGAAAGTATTTTCTTACCTTGTGTGATTGTCCTGTAAATTAATTCGCAGTAGACAGTTTGCAGATCAAATACGCTCTGGGAATGCAAGCTATCGATTTTTCAGGCATCCTGGCATTAACGGATGTGCATTCACAGTCATGTATTCACAGGCATGCAAAAAAAAAAAAAAAAAAAAGGGGGGAGCATCACTTCCAAAATAGTAGGATGAATAGGATTTTAGACTAAGTAAGGATTGTCTAATGGCCAGACCACTGATTCTGCTGAAAATGACAAAATTTGGGCTCAGCCAGCATGTCTCTTCCCTCCTCCATTCCTCCCTGGCAGTGATTCCCTTCTCAATCTGTATATGTTATCTGTGGAGGGGATGAAGGTGTAAACTGTGTCACCTCAGTTGAGGCCACAGTGATGCTCCTGTTAATAAAATAATAAGTCCAGTTGTATCATTTCTCCTGAACAGGCCTGATTTCTGCTAGCAGTGGGTTTTTATTCATGAAGCACTCAATATGGCTGAGATTGCTGCATGTCTCTGGTATCAAGTGCTTCTTTTAAAATGGCATTTAAAGATACAATATTTCTTATAAATGCCATTTCTTTGTAATCAGCAGATTTATACTTGGCTTATAGAAATTTTAACCTTTCTTTAGATCTACATGATGACATTTTTAGACCTCTTTCACAGTAAGAAGTTTAAGGAGTATTCCCATTGCCTTGACTGGACAATTGCGTCCTCACTTAGTGCAGCACCAGTTTTTAATCTGAACTCCCTGTTTGCTTCAGTAGAGACTTATTTCTGAAGGGCATAAACACGGCAAGGGCCACTGGGACAGTTTAGTGTTAGTTTTTTCTGATGGAAGAAGTTGCCCAATGATCAGACAGTTCCCTCCTTTCCTGCCCCAGCACCAATTCTGGAACAGGAACAGTTTTGCCACTAATCTCATAAATCTATGTTGTTGTGCATTACATAAATCATTTATTATTTTTTAAAACATCAGCAGAGCATATCTTCTGCCTATTCAGAAGTAACTTTGTCTATCAGCTTAACTGCGAAACTCATTTTTCTACCTTGTCAGTTCAGTTTCTGTATTCGTAAATTTCTAGAAGTCCTGGCTAGCTGGAACTGATGAAGAAATCACCTGCCTTTTTAAGATGCTGTACTATTCCTTCAGTAATTTGTAATTAGGGCTGTTCCATCCACTTTCAGGTAGCCAAAATCTCATGTTAGTATTATCAATGTCGGAAGCACAGTTGAGCTTACTGGGTGCAATTGTACCACAAGTACTGAGTAACAGCCCTGTTAAACGTATGCACAGTGCATATGCCATGGATACTTGTCATATCCATTATTATCATACATTATTATGATAATATCAGCAAATATCCATACGTTACAATAATTGCTTGTGGTCCAAATCTGAACTCTGGCAGGAGGAATTAGGTTGGTGAGTTAGGGGTGCTGAGGTGTGGAGCCTGTGAGCGTGGCATTTTTGCAGGGGTAGGGGTCTGGAGAGGGAGCTGCCAGGGAGGAAAATAAAGCTGTGATGTTAGCCCAGAGGAGGGGAAAGCTTGGGACGGAGGTAGTTGGTGGGGTTCTTTTTTCCTTTTTATTTCTTACTGCTTTTTAATCCATCAAATAACTTGTGTTACCTTTTACCCAGCAGTCAGAGTTACTACTGGTGTCTGTGATGTTGGACACTGCAAATCCCAAGCAGACAATATTAAATCAGCTTTTTCCCCTTTTGCTCAATTGCAGTGAATACAGTCATATTGTTTCTTAAAACAGGCTCTTTTCGTGGCTTGAATAGTGTTTCACTTTCTTGTGTGAGCAATTCCTAAAATCTCTTTACGGAATGGAAGTTAGAGGCAAGGAATATAGTTCTGGTTTAGTTAACATCTGATCCTTGGTAGAAATGGTGATATTTCCTGTTTGGAGAATTAGATTGACCTATGCTGCATGTGGATATTAAAAAAAATAACGTAGCTCGGAAATGGAAATGAAAAGAGAAGGCAACTGGGAAGGCAGGTGTGTTTGCATAAGCCATAATGATGTCAGTAATCACCAACTCTTAATTCTTCTTTGTCTTCCATCACATAGGAGGTTGTGTCAGCACCTATTAAACCCCCAAAGCCTCATCACCTCACAGTTCTGCTAAACTAGTCTGTTCAAAAATTAAGCTTAACAGTGGATTAGGTTATTTTTCCCCTTTTTTTTCTGACTCTCTCTTTCCATCAGAGTTACACTGTTATAACCAAAGATAATTATTTTCTGCGAAATTGCTCTCCCCTCCTTTTCCCTTCCCCTTATGTTAATGAGAGTGTTTTACTTTTCCTGGGAAGACTGACACAACTTTGAAATTAGTAGTGTTGTTGCCAGTTAAGTATGTGACCTTATCTGTGTAATTGTACAGATCGTGCTGCCATATGTCTGCATGCACAGAGCTTTATTTAACCAGACACATACATGTGTAAAAATAAAGCAGTATCTGGGGGCTAAATAGCAGAAGAGGCCCCTAATCACAGCTTTCACAGCATACACAGCTTTCTACAGAGCTCTAAGAGCTCTGAAGTTAGATCTTTGAAAAACACTCTTTACGTGGGACCATGCTCTTGTAACCTTGTTTTTACGTTGATTGTCATGTGGATTCCACTATGCCTCTACATCCTTGCTTGTTGTACCTACTTGGTTTCTCCCCTCTGTGGTAGCTAAGTGCTTCATGCTGTTCAGTAAGATACAATAGGACCATTTTTACTTTTTTACAAGCAGGGAACTGATGCAAAGGAAGCAGCTAACTCATCCGATGCCAGCAATAAAAATTTGGTCTTAATTTGCCTTCAAAGCTCATGGCCACATGTAATGCAAAGCCTTATGGCATGTGTCCAGCTCATCCTGCCCTGCTAAATGCAAAGCTGCCCTGGCACCAGTGTTTTCCACCATGTGTGCAGAAGTTACCTGGGCATGCTGGAGCCCCAGTAGACTCTATTTCCTATCCTGTTTCCAACTAGCCCACCATGTGCCATCCCTGACTTTCAGTCCTTCCTCGCCTTTCCTTCTCTCCTGCCCAAAGGCAAGCCTGGGTTTGCCCACAGGAGAGAAAGAATTACAGTTTGCACAGGGACAAGGAGTCTCAGATGGCTCTGTTGGAACCTGGGCATCTAAGGGCAGAGTTGACTCTTCTCTCTTGGGTGGATAAGACAACCCTCTTCTCCATCAGCCTAGTGCTGGTGCTGCCATGGAGCAAGGAAGCAAAGCCAGAACCCTGGAAGTCCCCCACCACCCCCAGTAATCATGATCTTTCTTTTTCGATACTAAATTTGCTTGTACTTTCTGTGCAAGAACATTTCCTCGTTGCTTCCTGTGTATATGAGTCAATGTCATGACATGCTGTGGGTTTGTTGCCTTCTAAGAGAAATTGAATGTTTGTGTCGGATGAGTTGCGTGCAAGGAATCTGTGCTGCAGTGATCTATTTATATGGTAATTAGCAAGTAGCTTTGCAGCTCTTAAAGGGATTTGGTTTGAAAACTAAGTATTATTTCCTGAATTTTAACATACCAACAGTGTATGAACAGCAGTGCACCCGCACTTTTTTTTTAATGTAGCCACAATGCCCAAAAGATAAATGTAAGCTCTGCAAGAGAATATTTTGGCTATAATTAATTTTGCTTCCATTCACCATATGCTTGTATTTTCTGACCTTCATTTTAATCACAGACTCTATGTAATAAAATGTGCAGTATTAAAACAGAATTTGCTGTAAGAAACACAGGTGCTTGTGGTGCTGCATCTTCAGCTGAATTATGTGGTTTATGCCACCTGAGAATTTGACCATCTTATACTTAAGAAGATATTATTAAGGAAAGGTGCTGTCATTGCTCAAAGATGTTGAAGTTATTTTTGTTAATGGGAGAATGAGTTTTTCTTAAATCTTTGAAGAAAGGCTGTAAGCCCACTCAGATCCTATAGGAGAGGCAAAGAGGGATGGAGAATTTTCTCTTTATCCTTATTACTCTGTGTGTTTGAGGCTGTTCTTGAGACACGACCTGGGAACGCACTGCAAATGACGCAAAGAATAATTGCTGCTAAATTTAATTTATTGAGTAGGTGTGAATTAGATTAATTAAACAGAGAATAAACACACACAAGATTATCCAAAGTAGCTGCATGGCTGGAAAAATGTTAGACTATATTAACAGCTTAGATATGCATGATGCTGAGATATTTTTCATGTGTCTGTAATGTCTTAGGGGATTTCTCTCAGGTTTTTTATTTCTTTCTTCTAACACTTAATGTAATCCAAACTGATTAAGGGAATGCTATGCATTAAAGGGGAGAAAAAAAAGGCAAACACATGCTTAAGAATTAACTCGAGTAGTCTGCTGGGGTGAGATGCAGCTTTGACTCAGTAATATGCCCGTGCCCTGCATTTGTATGTGTGAAAACCCCTTGGCTTGGGTTGGGTTCACTTGCAGAGGACAGAGTCCTTTAAGAAGGATGCACAGCTCAGCGTCAGAGAAGCCAATAGGCAGGATTTGGAGACAGTCCTGGTTTGGTCAGCTTGGCTGGGGGGCTTCATGCCCCACTCCCAAGCTTGGCTCCGATCTGTCGGTGCATCTCTCCTCCTGCTACTTGGTGTTGAGGAGGGAGGATCTCAGAATACTTTCTATGGTATTCAGCCTGCAGGAGGAGGTTTCCCCTCCACCTCCAAAACTTCTGTTTCTACTTTCTGCTTGAAGTCATTGGGCGAAATAGCTGGAATTTTGCAAACACCCCGCAAGGCATCAGCCTAACCTCTTTGCCAGGCTGCCTTATTAACAGCAGAAGTGCAGTACTGAGAAAGTAATTAAGATTTAATGGGAAGAAAAATTGTCAGAGAATAAAAAAATTCCTGTGTAGAGAGAAATTATTTTGGCTTATAAACAAACATGAGGAAAGGAGCTGAAAACATGAAGAAAATAATAGATGTTTTGAACTGAGTATGTAAAGGCAGTTGCATCACACAGAAAATATTACATGTCCAGAACTGTTTCACCCATATATGTGTATGGACTTGGCTTTTGTCATCATGAATGCTCACCCTCATCTCTAATAGTTCCTTTGGGTAGAAAAAGACAATCGAGAATCGTATCCTCAAGATACCTTAATTTCTGCACATTGAGTCCTTCAGGAAAAGTAAGAAGGATTGTGGGGGTTCAGGTTGGGTTTGTTTTTGTTTCTCTTTTTCTTTATTTTTTAATTTTTGCACAAGTGTGTGGGTTTTGCGGATTTTCTTTAGTGCTTTTATTTTCATTATTTAGTAATTAAAAATAATTCATAGCTAAGAACTCAGTCAGGAAAAGCAAAACCTGTGCTGCCTTTTGGTAAGCTGAAACGGTGACTTATTTTCTTTTTTTTTTAGTATTTATTTGCAATATTGTGGCACCTTCGTAGCTGCAGTCGTGAGGCAGCACCCTGCCGTGCTTGGCAGGATAAGTGGAGTAAAAGATGGTTGCTACACCGAAAAAGCTTGCAGTTTAGGGGGAGCCTGAGACAACAGATGGGGAAAAGCAGATGGAGATGCGTCAGAAAAACCAAGGCGGTATTGATCAGTGCTAAGTTTGTTGCTGGGCACTCTTGGTGTGCGGAGGAGTGGAGACCAGGCTTTTAGAGAATGGAGCAGTGGGCAGTTTGGACGCGTGCTGGCCAGGTGCCGGCGTGCCCTTGTGTGCCAGGGGCTTCGTCCTGGGGCTGCAGCTCCCAGCCTCTTGCAGAGCTTGCAGGGAGGGGCTGCAAGGGATATGATCCAAATAGTATACAGGAGATATATATATATATATATATATGTATGTATGTTCTGCATCTGTATCTATGGAGAGATTTCCCTGCCTCTCTCTGAGGTGTGTATATATAGATACAGTATTTAATTATTTTTCTTCCAAAATTTAGCACAAATTGCAAAGGGTTGGGTTTGGTGGGTTTTGGTTTTGGCTGTTTTTTCCTTCCATTTCTTTTTCCTTTTCCTTTTCCTTTTCCTTTTCCTTTTCCTTTTCCTTTTCCTTTTCCTTTTCCTTTTCCTTTTCCTTTTCCTTTCCTTTCCTTTTCCTTTTCCTTTTCCTTTTCCTTTTCCTTTTCCTTTCCTTTCCTTTCCTTTCCTTCTTCTTTCTTTGTTTTGTTTTGTTTTGTTTTGTTTTGTTTGGGTTTGTTTTTTTTGTTGTGGGGTTTTTTTTTGTTTTGTGCTTTTTTGGGTTTTTCTTTTTTTTAATTAAAGGATTTTTCAGGAAAAAACATTCAAAGTGGATTTTTTTTTCCTTTATTGTAATGTGTTTAAGTTTGGAGGTTTTTTCCCCCCTGTTCTCCTTCTCAGGCTTCATGAGAAAAGAAAGACAGTGGCAGTCTTACAGGAGAAGGGCTTAACTGTTCTGTGAGTGGGACATGAGGGCAGAGGCCCCTGGAAAGGCTGAAGTTTTCAAACATGATGTCCAGCTGTGCTCCTGAAAGGTAAAATTCCTCTATATTCTAGAGAAGCTGGCTACTGTCCTCACCATAGTTAAAGAATGAAATACCTAATGGAGCATCCCCATTCCTTCCTCCTGCACTGGAGCTCCAGGGGTTTTGTAGCAGGGATTTATAGAGACACTTTCTGTCTACAGCCAGGGTAGGATCCAGGAAGGCCTCTGAATACTTGATTTTTCATTGAGAACAATGTGCATGTAGACAGGTGTACCAGAGTTAAAATCCCACATTTTCTTCACCTGCCTACCTGTGTGGGCAGAGGGACTCACTGATAAATGACGGAGTCAGACATTGAGAGCAAGATTCTCATCTCTTTTCAAGCATGACTTGATCCTGTGTCAGTCCATCTACTTAAAAGGATCACATCACTGGGGTTCTGAAATGCCCTTTTATAAACCTAAAATTTGCACTACTATACCATGGGGAGCTGAAGAAATTCAGTCTGTGTAATTTGTCAAGAAAAATTTAGGAGGTTGTGGCTCCCTGGTTTGTGTGTGCCTACATGGGGACAGGATTTCTGACAAAGGTTTTCTTTCATCTAACAGATAAAAGGCATAAGAGACAGTGAACTTAGAGAAATTCAGACTAGAAATAGTCCTGTTTTTCTGGCTCAGGATAGTTGTAGCTGTAAAGGTGCTGTTCCAAGGTTATGGTCCAGACACAGAGGCCAAGCAGTGAAATTCCCTGACCCTTATTATCCAGGAGCACAAAACAGATTATCTGATCTGGACTAAAAACCGATTCATGCATAATGAACACAGTTTAAGCCAGAAATTACCGTAGCAGTAGAGGGGTTTTATGGCACAGCTCTGTTTTGCACAAAAAGCTGGGAGGAGAGGCCATGTCTCTTCTGGGAGTGGATAATATGTATATTCAAATACGGTGTTGTCCCATGTTTTTGTCCTCTGGACTTCTTGAATACCATTATTGCTGTAAAATGTTATAAATAAATCAACAAAAGAAAAAAATTAATATATATATTTCTATATTGATTCTAACAGGATTAAAACAAGAAAACATTAACACCAACTTGCCTCACCTAAGAAACATGATTTTCTCATTCTGTCATAGCTTAAAACATAGCAGACCATGTTCCTTTTAAATTACTGTCTCACTGATATTAAGGTGTAATGGAGCTTTTCAGACTCCTGTTACAAATTTTTGGATTAAAAAGTTTCCTCTCTGTTACAAAACATCAATAAGCAAGGTGTGGGGTAGGAGAGACTTGTTCCATTTCTGGGGGCATGTAATATTTTATCATCTTGCAGCCTTCCTGCAATTTGGTATGCTGAGAGAAATTAATTTGACTGTTTACAATATTTAATTTTCAATAATTATTCAAGCATATAGAATAACAGGCATTTACAGTATGTAGTAAACAGATGGATTAGCAATTGTGCATGTAATTAGAAATTACACTTAAAATACAAACGTGCATTTGAATATTCAGTTACCTTTAAAAAGAGAAAAGGTATAAATGAGACTGTGAGTGCCTTAGAAATTATTTATAGAGTCCATGAAGTGCCCTTCATAAATAAGTCTTTGCCAAAGATATTAATTGAATTCCAATTTCAAGTTACATGTACTCCCCCCCAAGATAAGACTGAATTTTTTGGATTTGGTAGTTTTTCCATGCTGTTGTGGTTTCAGAATCACGGCAGGATCACTTTTCCCAGCCTCTGAAGAGAGACATCCCCCATGCATCACTGCGTCCGTGCTGTTGCTGGTGTGACACGGAGGCTGCTGACTCCCACCTGGCACCCAGTCCCCAGCCCTGCCTTCGCTGGAGGTCCGCTTGAGTCATGACACTTGAGAAATGATTTTGTTAGGACAAGATAAATCTTTCCCAGAAATTGTGGAACTGTCAGGATGTGAAAGTACTCTAAATGAGTAACAGTCTGATCTTATTACTTTAGAGTTTATCCTTTCCCCACCTTGAATTGTGTTGCAATCTTTCATTCGGTCAAAACTGATTTGTAGGATAGATGACACAGCGACCCCCGGTGAAATCACCAAAAATGCCTGGAAATGATTTTTAGAAGTGACTTTTGAGAATCCATTCTAGATGCCTTTGCAAATACATTCTTCCCAGATTTTGTTGTGGTCTCCTAACATGGCTCCTGGGTTGAATGCTTTGGCGCTGTGCCCGCGGCAAATGCAGCCGTCTGTCTACATCAGAGCTGGTGTAGAAGAACCCCAACTTCATTTTCTCTATTAATTTAATAATTAATAAAAACCCCAACAAACCCCCCTCCTTTGTCTCATGAATGCTTTGGAAGAAATGGGCTATAAATATAACACCTTCAAGGAAAGAGTTTCATCCTGCTCTCAGTGAAGTCAATGGGATTCTTGCCATTGCTGCAGATGGGTGTGGGAATGAACCCTTAGTGACTTACTGAGTGTGAAATGAGAAAATATTTTTAGCCAGGTTCATTGGAAATTATTAGAGACAAGTTCTCATCTAAGATAACAGTTGGAGTTGATTTCCGTGGCCTTTCAGCATATTAACCATAAATCATGTCATGAGTATGAAATACCCCTTCCCCCCATATATATCTCCTCCATTTAAAGGGATTATAATTTAACATAGAAAGAAAAATTGAAATCTCTTCCCCTCAGAAGTTTACTGGATTTAATTATTTACATTAGGTTAAAAAAAAAAATTAAGTGAAGATAGTTATTGTCCTTTTTTTTACTATATTGTATTACAAATTTTCATTCTATTGTTCTATTCACCATTGTAATGCAATTCTATGTATTTATTTGTTGATGAAAGTGACTTTTTCCTAGACCTCCCAGCGTAGTGCATAAGAGCTCCTCTATGTTTCCTGCTTGTGATATTATCTGGTTTAGAGATGGAAGCAGCAGTTTTGCAGTTTTTGCAGTGTGATAGGATAGTGAATGAACAGATTCATAGTCTTAAGGTCAGAGGGCTGTTATATCACCTGCTCTGACCCCTTCATGGCAGACGTGGTAGAAAGTCACCTAATTACTCCTACACTGAGGTGTTTGACCGGTGTTTGACTAAAGCCCGCATTCCAGGAAGATACAGATTTAAATGCTACAAGAACTTTTTTTTCCCCTCCTGATGCTTATCTCTTGTATTCTTTGAAACATCTGGTTTATTTTTCATTGAATTTGTCTGCCTCTTCTCTTCACCATTAGATTTCATTGTACTTTTCTTTGCTGGAATAAAAAACCTTTTACTCCCTAGTAATTTCTCCCTGTGCAGGTACTTATATGCATTATTCCAATTATTAATTAATTAAAGACAGTATAGTTTTTAATGCAGAGAGGAAAAGAAGCACTGATTTAATTGGTGCCATATTGTCATTGACTTGCATGTAGAAAAACACAGGCTGTTCTGCCTCCATAAAGCCACTTGTGGTCACAGTCTAAACGTGACTTCCAAAGTCCTCCTGGCTCAAGTGTGAAATATGCAGGAAAAACCAGGGTCAGGTGCAGAGGGGAGTGTGAAATAGCTCCAAGGACCTTCTCAGCATGAGCAGCAGCAGCTGCCAATGCAGCAAAGAAGGTGAGCCAGGTTATTGTTCACAAAAATTATTGCTCGTGGCACTGGCTCCCACGGTAAGCTGATAGATGCTTAATTTCTTTTTGTTGTAGATAGAAGTGAATGCATATGACTTAGCCATTTGTCATTCACCATGGCTATCCCCCCCTTCTTCAAGGACAACTTACTCCAGTGTTGTTATGGCTAGAGATGGAAGGGTCTTGGCTTGGGGGCAGTTATCCCCTTTAATGCTTCCTTTGCTGTCAAAAGAGGGAAAATTTGGTGTTGCCTCTATATACGTAGGAAGCATTTTTGGGGTAACGAACTTAGACAAATGCAAGCTTTCTAAACACCACAGTATATATTTAAAGGAAAAAAAAAAAGATGAAGACCCAAGTTCTGATACTTCCAGAATGTACAGCAGATGCTCTTAGAAACTCCAATTAGTTTCCGCTCTGTTCCCACTGACCACAGATTTATGCACATTGTGAGCCTGACCGGTGTGGGTGTATCAGCTGCAGAGGATGAGCAGCATGGTATAGCAAAGAAGAGAAGAGGTCCAGTGTGAACCGTCACCTAAGCACTGCAATCACATTTGCTCACCAAAGCGTCAGGCATTGGTGTCCATGCTGTCCCTTGGTGCTCTGCCATCCAGTCCATGGGCTCTGTCCTATGAGCAGGATGGTGCTCACTTCCTTACCCACCGCCAAAACCTTGCTAATGGCATAGAAGCCAATGTTATAAATCATAGGGAGTTGTGTTCTTCAAAAACAAGCTATCATGGGTGAGGGGCTGGCTTTAGTTGATGAAAGAAAATGGGGGGGTGGGGGGGGGTCGTGAGTTAGAACTTGGCTCCTCTGAACTCTAGCTGCAAGTCGGAACCGCAAGATGTTGCACGGTGTTTGCTCTAGCAGGCTGGCAGTTAACTCACTTGTGTATTAACAATTCCTTGTTAACTTGAAATGTGGGGTAATTAAGACCTGGATTCTCTCCTTAGCTCTGCCATAAGGCTTGTGCATGATCTGGAAATGTCTCTTGGAGTGGCTTTCCCTGCACAGAGGTCAGGACTTTGCCCCAGCCAGCTGACTTCATGCCAGCAGTGCAGGGCTGGTGCCCACACAAAGACAGAAATCCTGACTCAGCCCCCAAGAAGGAATTGCATCTCCCCAAGGGAATGGGAGTATCAGAAGCACAAAAAGAAAATACATTTTTGTTGTTTTCATTTGCCTTCTGGTTTAGGGTAGACTGAACAGATTTCAAACTTCAGATCCACAAATACAGCTTTTTTCTGGGGATTGTTTTCATTTTGTTTCTTGTAAATGAAAGCTGGGTCTCTTGTAATTACCAAGAGTCTCAAGACTTTGGCTAAAATACGGAGCATCAGGAAAGCAAAGACAAATCCATGACAGGACCCATAACTGGCAGTGAAGTATGTGGTGACACTTGTGCGCTCGGTCCTCGCAATGAAATTCTGTGTCTGAAAGCACGGCTTTATGACTGTGAGCAGCAGCAGTAATGATCCCCTTCTTCCGCACAGTGCTCTTGTGTGAGTTATTTCATTACTGCCTGTAATGTGCTTTGAGACCTTGGATTGAAGAGCAGGGTGATTATTATGGTAGTTTAATAATACTGTTTAGAAGGATGTAGTGTGCTGCGGCATTGGCTTTCATGGAAGCACAATCTGCATTCAGTGGAAATGTTCTCCATCACCAAAGTCAACTCCCAGAGTCAAAGTCACACTTGGCATTGCTGCTGCTCCATCTTCAGCAGCTTTTGGGGAGCTCATAGTGCAGCATGGTGATCTTCCAGTCCCTGGCTGTGTGGCAGGACACAGCTACCCAGGTTGTTCTCACCCATCCTCTCTTCTCACTGAGATCTTTGCATTTAGAGCTCCCTGGTTTGGGACGAGGGGATTTGCCTCAGGGCACCTTGTCCTTCTTCTCTGGTTTCCACCATTGCCTGGTTTTATGTTGCTCCATGCCAGGAGGCTGCTGTGATGCTGTTTGGGTTATTCCTGCACCTGACTCCAGATAGAGATTTTTGTGATTGCTTTCACAGGTTTCAGTGTGACTTTACTCCTCGGTGGCAATCACTTCTTGCAGCTTGGTCTGCTGGCTTCTGAGAAGGAAGCAATACCTGCTGCCATAGGCTTCAACACCGGAAAGAGCTGTTGTGGTTTGAGGCAACCAGCCATTTTCCCTGATTTTAGAGGGAATATGGGGATTCCACTGCCTCTCCAGGGCCAAAACCCTCAGGACAGATTTCCTGGTAGTACCAGCTGAACTGCCACCTCTGAGGCAGCTCCTGCTCTCTATGGGGATGTGCCATCTGGGTGCTGTGCCAGCTCCCAAGCCTTCCCTTGTCTGTGCCCCTGCCATTCTGCCTAAGGACCCGAGCCCATGCCCAGTCAGAGAGTTTTGCAGATGTTGCAGTATTGCTCAGTATTTGGAGAAGAGGAAATTTCAAAACATCCTTTTTCCATCCAGTTCTGTGACCTTTTACATATTTTGCCACTTTCAAGGCTATTGTGTTCTTGTGCCTATTAACTCCTTTTTTTTTGTTAACAAAGGCAAATGTAAGGTTATCAAAAAATACCATTTGCCACTTAAATTGGTGCCTGAATTACTGTAGTGTCTGTACTATAGCATCTTGCCGTTTGTTCTGTATTCAGATTTTTACATAAATCTTTAATGCCACAGCATTTAAATACCTTTCAAAAATGCATTAACCAATCCATTTAACATTTCCAATAAGATACAGACTTGTTCTATATAAGAAATATTAATATACTGTTCAATTCTCAAGTTGCATTAGAGCATATATAAACCAGAAGCATAAAAAAACCTCTTCAGAATGCCTCTGTAATGAAAGCAGAGAGAGAAGCCCCTCCATTCTGACTCCAGTTGGCGGGTGTGAGTGGGTCTCTGAAGGTTCTAGAGAAAGAAAACTGTTTGGAAACTCACTGCCAGCGTGGTAGGTAGAAGATGCGGCTCCAGACCAGGCAGGAGAAGATAAAAAGGGGGTAGAGGTTTTGGGGTAGGAATTGCCAAAACGTTGTCTCTTTTGCCCTCCTTCTGACCCGTCTCCCACCACTTCTGGGCATAACAGGACTAGTAGCATGAGAAATCCCTTTATTTTCCCTTGCTTTACCCTTCTAGCCCCAGTTTAGCAACACTTTCAGTAAAGAGAGAGTAAGGAGAGGTGTGAAATTATATATTTATATTTTTGGCATTGAGCTTGTTTTCATTTTTTTGCTTGCCCTGGGTCTGGAACAATTAGTCTTGGTCCACATTGAGGGCCTCCAAGGGCTGTCATAGTATAAATGATGTAAACAGAAAAGCTGGTCACTGCCACCAAAGTCATGCAGGTTTCGTCCCTTATTTGGTCACAGAAAATGAGAAATGGCAAGGAGCTTTCAGATTTGGCTTTTCAGATTGATTCCTGACCATATGTGTCATGTGAGACAGATAAATGCAGTTTAATGATAAATTCCAAAGGGAAAGGAAGAATTAGGATGGATGTGTCTGAAAATACAACATCTTTGCCAGCCAGCTACATGCTAGAATATAATTTCTGGCTGATTATCATCTAGTAACAATTAAACATCTTTAACCTTTTCAACCTCATGTGATTTGGTGCATTAATGAAAAATGTAAAATGGAGCATGCATCTTTCTGAAGAGGTTACAGAGAAGAAAAATGGTTGAGTGAGACTTACCAAGGTTTCATTTACATAGCAAATCTGGTTATTACTTAAATTGTCTGCCAGAAGACAGTTTCCAGAGGAGGAATATTCTTCTGACACTATATAATGATAAGATTTCAAAGCTGAGAGGAATACAGTGTCAGGAATTGGTGGGGTTTTTAGTTGGCCATTTATTGGGTTGGTTTTTTTTCCTTTTCCTTTGTGTTAAAAGAATACTAACAGAATTTTAAAGTACCATTTTAATCACCACTTCTAATGTTTATCATAATAGTCAAAATATATATTGCTGTATTTTTTACAAGTAAACAGAAAGTTTCATATTTGTAAGGCCAGCAAAAACTTAAGAGCTCAATTTCACCATTTGGGACTGATTTGCCTTGTTCTCAGTTAAAAAAAAAAAAAAAACAACTGTTGCCATGTGGGCTGAAAAGTGATCTGTAATGACTAATCGACTGCAAACATGCACCACTCGGTTATTGAAGCAGATAAAATTGCCAGGCATTTTTTAAATCAGGGTCTCAGTATTTTTTTCTCCCCGGATGCTCTGGGCTCTAGCAAGTGCTCACTGTTGAGCAGTCATTAAAGAGGAACACTTAGCCATCTCTAAGAACAGATTGATCAGTTTAAGCTCTTTCTTTAAAGGTGAACAAAAAGGGCTGTACATTTTGTGTGTCACAATGGTCTCCTGAAATGAGGCTGTGTGGTTTTCCTGAGTCTGCAACTGTTCGGTCTGCTCTGCCTCTGCTGCAGCTGTCGGTGTATAAATAGGCTATGGGCTTCTCCAGGGGTCTGTGCTGCTGACACTCCTGTAGATCATGTTGGCCTTAGCCTTCGTCTGAATTCCCTGAGGTCTCTACAGTAGGGACTTGCCTAACAAAGGAGAATCTCTGTACCAGCCCAAGGAGGCAGCCTATATCCAACTTCAGTCCTGCTTGGCACTTGTCTTGCATCTCAGCCTCAGCTTTGTCATGCATCTCACAGTAGTTTTCTAACAACAAATAACTTCATGTTATATTTGCCATCTTAACTTTTGGGCTGTAGTCACATGATTTCATTAATATACCTTCTGCCACTCTCACATGAAGTGCGTGTCAGAATTTTAAACCATACCCTGCTAAAGCTCATCCAGCCAGTCAGCACTTACCTACTGCTATGAGGGACACTGCAGAGCCTGGATAAATACAGCTCTGGAGGCATAAGGTATAGGCTGAAAGCCAAACACCGCACAAACTACTGTTCCTCAGGCTGCTGAAACCACAGCTCAACATTTTCAGAAATGCCACACAGCAAGTGCCGCAGCTTTGGCTGTATGCACAGGCATGGGGAGAGGCCAGCGTATGGGGCGGGGGTGGGAAGACTTGGTGATGGGTAAGGCTCATTACGGGAGATGGGAGGAAGCTTTTTGTCTTCCAAACCATACACAAACAGCACAGTAGCACTCACTTAGCAGCACTGTGAACTTTTAGTGGACACAATGTAAGAGATCCACTCCAGGCTCAGTTCACCCCTACTCTGGTGCAGAAGGAAGTTGGTGGTGGAGAAGAGCCTGAAAAAAGGGATGGGTAACATCTGCTGAACTTCATGTTGTGAGGTCTGGGAGACTGTAATCAGAAATCATTCAAAGGGAGAAGACAGCTTATCTGACCACCCTGTCTCATTTGTTTATAAACCTCATTCTGATTAGAGTAATCTCGCAGTTCCTGAATCCTCCAGGCTGGCAGTGCTGGTAACAGTAGAGAGATGTCCTTTGTGGTTTTCACCTGCTCTGCCTTGGCGTGCTGAGAACCTTTCATGCTATTAAAACCTAAAATGACTTCCTAGATCTGGAGTCCCAGCATCATACTCCTATTGATCAGAATTACTTCTGGGGTTATAAAGAACAAAGTGCACAGCTTCAGAGCACGCTGGGCAGCTTTCTTTAGTGCCACAGTAACCTGTTAGGAGGTGGATTAATGATGAACACTACAGCTTTGCATAGTACTTTTGAGCAAGATACAAAGAGACAGTAAACCACAGGGAAGGGAACTCTGTGAGTTATTGGTCATTTTTTATGCTGTCAAGTAGCTTTGTACAAATCACGTACAGTTCAAGCTTTTTTCTGAACAGCCCCTGGATGTAATTGGTGAAGATGTCTCTCAAGGCAAGTTTGACAAAAGGGCAAACTTCTCATTTTCCCGACACTGACATTGACCAAAACATCCCAAAGTCCTTGCAGAGGAGCAGAGCCTGATTAATGTCTCAGCAGCAAGGTGAAGGAGGTTCACAGCACAGGCTGCGGCTGTGGCTGTCACTGTGGTGCCTTGCCACACGTGCACACACCACAGACAGCATGCCTACTTTGTTTTCCTCCACTTTAAGTAGGTTTTAGAGTTTTTTTTCTGCTAAGACATCTGGACGTGAAGATCCTTGCAGCTGTACTAGCAGTCATAAAAAGTAGGTAGTCCATGTTCTTTGTCACCAAAGAGGTAGTAGGTATGTGGAGGGAGTTGGAAGTGTCAAAGAATTTTCCCTCTTCTATTCCAAGTAACAGATGGGGAATTCAATTTCTAGGACCTTTTAATTAAAAATAATTTATTTCTGGACAGTCTTTTGACACCCAGTGTAAACTTTAGTGTTCTTTAACAAACCAGAGTTTGTTTACCATTCTGTAACAAAATCTGAATGAGAGAAAATGAGGCATTTCATTGTTGAAAGGCACTGATTTTGTCAAAAGTCAGCAATATCAGAGACTCATAGAATTGTTTAACTTGAAAAAGACCTTTAAGATCCTTTAAGGTCCAACCACTGGCACTCAGAAAGATCATTGTGTCACAACATACACAGTACTTTTCCTATTTGCTGCCTTTTTTCAGTGTATGCTGTAGCTCTGTGGCCATCTGGGTTTGGAGAGCAAACTTTCTAGGTCATTGCTTTTACACAGCCAACTAAATACGTAGCACTTCAGTTCTGAAGTGCTAAGAGTCTGAATACAGATAAAGAGATTCAATGCAGAAAATACAGCATGCATGAAAGGTGTGTTATATATTAAAACTACTTCATTCACTGTTGGGGGGGGGGGGGAAGGT